>CABHPR010120631.1:32074-50751 GCA_902168415.1 Peromyscus melanophrys | reverse complement strand
GTGTGTGTGTGTGTGTGTGTGTGTGTGTGTGTGTGTGTGTGATCCCTTTGCTGTTCAACAGCTCTAAAGTGATGAGAAGCAAAGTCCATCCATGGCAGATGTTTCCCCATAACATCTGTGGAAACCAAGGTATAGCTACAGGGGAAAAGCAATAGGGACCAGGGCTGTCTGTATTGCTTGCCTGAGATGAGAATGAGGCAGCAGGTACAGCTATCCAGGGGGCAGTAGAGTCCAGGACAGGACAACAGATGCCCGATGGGGATGGTACTGCAGCCAGTTGGTACTCCTGATCCACTAGTCTATGTTACTTTTTTGCTGTTTTATTCTTTGACTTTGATTGGCTTCTTAAGTTACTTTTTGATTCTATGAGACATCTAATACTGTAGATTAAAACTTGCTTTTTTTTTCCATATGTTGGTTTAAGTTGGATTTTATTTTTGACAACCCAAACTTGACTGCCATGTGGCATTTGGAATTATCTCTGGTCCTCGTATTCTATTGAAAAGACAATGGGGTGTCAGAGGAAAGTGAATGTATACAATCTGCTTGGGTAACCCAAGACTCAGCTGTCTCTGAGGACATCAGCACCAGCAGATGGCATTTTGCTTCTCTGCTGAGACTCCTGGTACCAAGTTCTTTTCTTTCAAACATGGGATCTAATTCTTAGTCACTCTTTAACCCTCAGTTGACGACTTGCTTCATCTGGATGGAAAGTGTCCAAAGGTCTCCCTTCTTTTTGAGATACATATTTCGTGCTCCTACAGAATGTCCTGAATGTAGCTCATTGATCCCTATAATGGCTTCGACCTTCACTACACTGGAGGTCCCTTGAAGAGGGAGTTTGTGGTATTTTTCAAGATTCCTCCAAACATGACATAGTTTTTTGTGGTAGTATTGTGTTCCCAAAAATATTGTGCACCCTAATAAACTTATCTGGGGTCAAAGAACAGAAAAGCCACTAGAGACAGAGGCCAGAAAATGGTGGCACACATGCCTTTAATCCTAGCATTCCAGAGGCAGAGATCCACCTGGATCTCTGTGAGTTCAAGGTCATACTGGAAACAGCCAGGTGTGGTAACAAGAGCCTTTAATCCCAGGAAGTGATGGCAGGAAGCAGAAAGGTATTTAAGGCATGAGGACAAGGAACTAGAGCCTGGTTAAGCTTTTAGGCTTTTGAGCAATAGTTCAGCTGAGATTCATTCTGGATGAGGACACAGAAGCTTCCAGTCTGAGGAAACAGGATCAGCTGAGGAATTGCAAGGTGAGGAAGCTGTGGCTGGTTCTGTTTCTCTGATCTTTCAACGTTCACCCCAATATCTGACTCCCGAGTTTTTTTTTTTTTATTAATAAGACCCTTTAAGATTAGTGCTACAGTTCTTGGAATGAATAGGCACTCAGTGACTTTCTGCCTAGGGAATCACAAGAACTGATGTCCTTGATGGGTTCGGAGGAATGCATTAGAGGAGTGAGAACTTCCTTTCTAAGATTCATTTTTATTTTTATTCATCTATATGTGTCTGTAAGTCTGCCATGTGTGTCTGGGTTTTCATGGAGGCCAGGAGAAGGTGTCAGATCCCCTGGAACTGGGGTTACAAGAGGTTGTGGGCCTCATAATGCAGGTACTGTGCAGGTACTGGATACTGAATATGGGTCTTCTGGAAGAGCACTAAGTGCTCTCTCTCTCTCTGTGTGTCTCTGTTTCTGACTCTGTCTATCTCTCACTTGCTCCCTCTGGTTTTTCGAGAGGGTTTTTCTGTGTAGCCCTGGCTGTCCTGGAAATTACCCTGTAGATCAGGCTGGCCTTGAACTCACAGAGATCCCCTTGTCTCTGCCTCCCAAGTGCTAGGATTAAAGGCATGTACCACCACTTCCCGGTACAGTAATTGCCCTTAACTGCTGAACCATCTCTCCAGCCTCAAGTGGCTGAACTTCTATTTGCACTTACCCCTAAACTAGAAAGTTCTGCTATGCAAGTGTTTCAAGTTGTTTTTAGAGGGTTGGCAAGAAATTCTTGTAGTGGTTCATGCTGTAGCTGTCAGTATGATTGGTTTAGAGACATCTAGTAGATTAATGAAGTATATACCTGAATGTGTCTGTAGGGCATTTCCAGAGATGCTTGGCATGAGGGAGAACAACTGAGGCAGAGGACTCCACCTCCAGTGTGTGTGTGCTGTCATCCAGTGTTGTGGGAGCCCAGATGGAACAAAAGCAATAGAAAGGGGAAACACATGCATACTGCCCGTGCTGAGCTTAGGCTTACTCTCAGCTTCCAGGTATCATCAGGAGAGCCATGACCCTGCCTCACCACAGACCCATTGTAAAGGAGCTAGGTGACCATGCACTAACACTTCTGAAATCATGAACCAAAAATAAATGTTTTTCCTTTAAGTTGATTTGCTCAGCTATTTTGTCATAGTGATGAAAAGTCATAACAGTTTTTGGTTTACTTTTTATTTTGCATGCATCATCTCTTTGGATATTGGTTGGTGACATCATTAAGTTAAGGACTAAACAGAAGGATTTTAGATTATAAGACAATTTATATTAGGCATCAATTATTACAAATTGAAAAATTTAGAATGACAAAATTGAATTTTTATTCATATACTTGGACACGACAGCTAGTTACAGATCATGTCTGCTGTTGCAGGTTGAATCTCCTGAGTTTAAGACCAGCACTCTGGTCCTTGGACTGCCCTGCTCTTTCCTACTGAAGCTATACAGGTAGTTTCCGGTAGAAAGCTACCAGGCAGGGAACAGTTCGGATAATTAGCCGCTTTTGCCCTATTACAATCCTAGCACTATTCTTGACACTCTGTGCATCTTATGCTGTTGAGTGTTTTGATGATATGAGTACGAATTGCCTGTGTTTCACAAACAAGACTCTGTAAGGGAAGTTGCTCAAGGATGCAAGCTGAGACCCAAATCTTTGCAACTTGGAAAAACTGGGGGCAATTTGATTAGAATTTGCTTAATTCTTCTATCATAGAGGAAGGATGTGACTTATAGAAAGCTCCATGCAGATTTTTCTGTCTTTGATAACTTCTGCATTTTCTTAGTGCACCCCAGTAAATGCTCTCAGCTTTTCCAAGCAGTGTCTACTCTGAACTGGTTCAGCACTCATCTTCTACTGGAAGTCTCTCCATACTCCTACTCAACCTACCTCCTTCCTCTGCATTCTACAGGTTAGAGGGTGAATCTGTCAAGACTGTACCCTCCAAATGTCACATAGCACTCTGCAAATATCCCAGAAGTATAGTTCCCATTGTTGCTTAATAACCTTCAGCAAAATGGACTTCATTCTAAGGAGTAATTTAGAAATCCCAAATGCACCCAGTTTTGTTCAGATGAAGAAACTGACGCCTGGAGAGGTCACAATGACTACTACAGGCTCATTCCTAATTTTAATAAGTGGTTGAACTGATTCAAGGTCTCCATTTTTCTACTTCAGCAGAAGAATGGGAGAGAAAAGCCCAATTGTGGCCATTACTACACTATTCCTTTTTGGGAACAAGGAACTTTCCCTATTATGAGAAAGTCGTCCTTGGGTTCTTCTTGTTTAGAACAAATAGTTTGTGTGTCTCTCTGTGTGTCCTTTTCTCTCCCACTCACATCTTCTCCTCCTAATCCTACCAGGCTCATTCCTTACAGAGCTTTAGGAAACTGTCAATCCATTGCTCCTCCAATTTCTTTCAAAGCACATGTTCTGCAGAGGACATCATTCACTATTGGAATTTGGGGAATCGGGGGAAAAATTTTGGTGAAAATGAGGCCATCTGCCTAGAGGCTTATGGAACACAGGTGGTCTTCAAAGAGTCTCAGGTAGGTCTGCTTTTGTGGCAAGCCACAAGAATATGTTATAAGGAGTCCAGCTGTGTATTAAAGCTATACCTTGACCAGGCCAAGGGTCAGTCAAGTAGGAAGCCATCTAGCCTGGACTATTTGGTGTTACATAGCTTAATATTCAGCTGTGCCTTGTTATGAATTTCTTGTGCTCACAATTTCCTTAGAATGTATATGTGAAGTTCCTGCTTGGGCCAGATGCATAGCTTTGTTTCTTGTGCAAATGAAGCTCAGACCATCCCCTTGCCTTGAGGCCTAGTGGCTCTCCAGAGCAATTGACTGAAAACAAAAGAGGATTTTACATATCAAGGTGGAAGGTAGGGTGGAGCAACATTCCTGAGGAGGCAGAGAACTGCTTGGTGAGAGGAAGAAGAGACAGGGGTTTTCTGTAGAGGCAGACAGAACAACATGACCAGGGAGAAGGGAAGAGCACAGAGGTTCTGTAGATGGTAAGGCAGAACTCTTGTAGAGTTCATCATTGTCAGAAGTAGAGAGAAAGTAGAGATGGAGGGCAAAGAAACAGAGGAAGAAGATGAGGCTGGAAGCACAAGAGCTTAGTTGTTAGCAGGACTTTGAGGGAACAGTAAATGAGGGGACAAAGAGGAACTGAGTGTCAGGACAGAACTGAAGCTATGTAGACAGGATTTCATCCCAGAGAAGTAAAATAGACGATAATAAGCTTGGTGTATCTAGATTTATTCCTGCCCTGAATGCCTGATGGAGCTGTAGCTGTATAGATAGAATTTTGTCCTAGCAGAATAAAGTTAACAGACATAAGAGCATATCCCACACTGGATGTAGCATCTTCCCTGGACTCTGAGCAATATATATGCTTTAAAATCTTGTTTCAGGCATGAATACACACAAATTTGAAAGCTCACTGTAGTACTAACAAAAATCAGTCAGAAAAATAATTTTCTATGATTTCTAAAATAGGAGAGGAAGGGTGCTTTGAGTAACTGAGATACATTATATACATATATGAAACTGTTTTAAGATTATTTCATGAAAAAAAATATGTTGTTGTGTCCCAATTTTTCAGGCATTCTATTTAATGTTAACTTTATATGCATAAACTTTAATAAACACTCATTTTACCTGTTAAAAAATCCATACTTGTGAATTCCTAATCATTTTCCATATTTTTAACAATATAGAAGTAACAACTTATCCCCTTCCAGATGTATCAATAAAAATTTTCCAATGTTAGAGGCCTTGGGGACTAGCAATTGAGGTGATCAAGAAGCAGATGTAATTTTGGCTTTAAGATACAGAAAGTGAAGCTTCCTGCAGTGTAGTAACTTGTCCAAGGTCCAGTTGAACAGAAGCTGGGAGGCAAGAACAGGCCCAGCTGATGCCCACATCTACCCTCTGTCTGTGCTGCTGAGCATCTGGAAACACTGGGGCTTTCAACAGTTGGCGAATTACAGACAGGAACACCACCGGGTTCCATGTGATGCATGTATGCTAGAAGATGATCTCTTTCCTGATCTCTTCTTATTGAAGTGATAACCTGCAAGGGCTTGGTATTCCCTCAGAACCCTGTAGACACACCTCTGAGTTCTGGCAAAAAAACCAAGAAATTCCAAACAAAAATCTGTTGATCTCTGCATTGTGGACAGTGTGGTTTTCTGTGCTGGTCTCCATTTGCTATAAAGAGAGGCTTCTTTGATGAGGTAGCTACACTTATCTGTGTGTATAAGGATAAGCTTTAGAATATAGTAAGGAATTGTGCTGGTCTAGTAAAGTGATGGTAGTAGATTCTTTTTCAAGGTCCATGACCTCATGACCCTGGGATGCTTGCTAGGTTTCTAGAACCAGGCATGATTTCCCCCTTGCTAAGAGGACTTTAAGTCCAACTAGAAAGCCATTGGATGCCACTGACATGTGAGCGTCACTTATTGTACCTTTATGCATATCTTGTCATGGAGGTAACTATTGTGGTTCATATGTGTTACAGCTCCATAGGGCTGTTAGTTGCTTCCCTCCATTAGCAGCTTGCACAATATTTTCAGAAACCATGGAGGCTTTCAAGTCAGATCCAGCCTGAATCACCAGAGTCCTGTGTCCCAAGTGTGCAGCGTTTTCAACAATAGGGGCTCTCACTTTCAACCCCAGAAAGGCAACAAAGGGCTATACTGATAGTCTATATTGTTTTGAGAGTCACTTGATTTACCCAACCAGCCATTTGAAAGGACTTTACTCCTGTCTGGTCCTGGGGTTTTTATTAGTCTTACTCTTGTAGGGAGTATTGTCAGCCCAAATGGCTTAACTTCCTTTACTGCTTTGTGTGTGTGTGTGTGTGTGTGTATGTGTGTGTGTGTGTGTGTGTGTGTGTGTGTGTGTGTGTGTGTACACATACACTTACATGTCTTGTGTATAATTTTAAATAAATATAAAATGATTCTTTGATGCTTTACCAAACAAGCTTGGTGCTATTTGTCCTTCCTTCTCCTTCTGTACTGACCTTCCACCCTCTTACGCAGTTGGAGCCTCTCCCGATTATTCCATTTCCCATCTGTGTCCTGCTACTCCTCTTCCACCCTGCCATGGTGCCTTTATAGCTTCCCAGTTTCTGTGATTTTTACATATTGTATGCTCACATCTGAGGATTTGGAGCTAAGAACTTCCCATGAGCGATAACACGTACCCTTTGTCTTTCTGGGTCTGGACTACCTCACATAATACAATATTTTCTAGGATCTGAGATAGTATAGAATGAGATGGATGGTGGAGGCAAAGTGTTATTCTAGGTAGCCTTTATTGAATTTTTATATTCTTCCATTATTTCTGCAAAGATAAAACAGAATTCAGATGATACCATGACACTATCCTTTGCTTATTTCCCTTATTGACAGCAGAAAATGGAAATCATCTATCTATCAATTATCTATCTATCTATCTATCTATCTATCTATCTATCTATCTATCTATCATCTATCTATTCTCTATCTATAAATAATCTGTCTATCAATTACATAGACAAAAAGAAATTTCTCCCATTTTCATATTTTTATTCTCCTTATGTCCCAAGAAGAGTTGTTTCTGGTATAAGACGGCTAGAAATTAGGCCACTTGATGATTTAGTTTTCCTGACAGAAAATGGTTATTTCATCCACCCAAACTATTTCTGTGAAATGTATAAATAGTAAAGAAACAGCATCAACAAAAAATTTTGCAAATTGTCTTTAACAGCTTTAACAAGTAATTTGTAATCAGACATAGTGACAAATGGCCTAAGATCTGTGCAGGGGCATGTGAGTAGCAGAAAACTGTGTGCACTGGGCTAGCATCAAAGAATTGGACAAGCGCATTTGACACTGATTGTGCCTATCTGAAGTGGAGAAGACTGTTAGAGTCTAGATAATTGAGTCTTTACGGGTAGAGAGATCTTTTCATTAATTTCCAACTTAAATAGCTAATGTTAAATTAGAAACTAAAAATCTCTTTAGGCTAAACTCTCTTAAATCTCATAAAATCATGGTCAAAAACACATAGAAAATAAAATTAAAATAATTTGTTAAATCAAGCCCAGATTTTAAAAACATCTTACTCAATTCTCCTGAACTTTCATCTAAGATTTAAAATTCTTTGCAACTCTTCTCTTAGTATATTTCTAAGTCATCTAGGCACAGGCTCATGTATTATTCAGCCCATGCTTGCTCTGAGCCAAAGCACACTCATTGTGAGGAATACCAATGGCAGCTACATTTCTGAGAAAATAAAGCAAGGGAAGCTTGGCAGCCTTTTAAAATTTTTATTACCACCCCTTAGTTCAATTTTGACAAACCAGACCCATCTAAAAATGTACCCATTTCTTTTAGACTTCTAAATGTGGTGAAGCCTATCTTTTAAAGGTGTGGCCTTTTGATTTGTTGCATTTCACTGGCATTTGTCATCAAACCTCCCTCCCTTCATGTCTAATTTTATTGTTCTAATTAGAATTGCTTCTTTTAATTCTGCCATGGGGTTCTCAGTGACTATTGACTCTCATATGGAGCGACTCTATTTTGTGGTAAATGCACAAGGGTTTAGCTTTGATAGAAAGTACCTGTATTCAAAAAGTGTGATTTTTCAACTTTGCAAAGATCCTGGACAAACAGCAGAGGCAGATTTGTCTCAAGAAAACACAGCCTAGGACTGGAGAGATGGCTCAACAGTTAGGAGCATTCACCGTTCTTCCTGAGGACCTGGGCTCCATTCCCAGCACCCATATGGCAGCTCACAACTGCCTCATCTGTAACTAACTCCAGTTCCAGGGATCCAGTGCCTTTTTCTGACTTCCGTGGGCACTAGGTAATCCAAGCAGTTTGCTTAAATAAAATACATGCAGACAAAACACTTCTCTCTCACACAATAATTTTTTATTTAAAATTTTTTTGTTCATTTTTCATACCAAACACAAATCTCCTTCTCATCCCTCCCCCATCTTCTGCCTTCCTCCGTCCCACCTCCCATCCCCTCCTCCAAAAGGCTAAGTCCTCCCATGTGGGGATAGCAAAGCCTGCTACATTCAGCTGAGGCAGGACCAAGCCCCTCCCTGCTGTGTCAAGGGTGAGTGAGGTGTCCGATCATAGGTAATGGGATCCAGGAAGCCAGCTCATGTTCCAGCGATAGATCCTGATCACATTGCCAGGGGCCCCTCAAACAGACCAAGCTACACAACTGTCTCCTGCATGCAGAGGGTCTAGTCCACTCCCATGCAGGATCCACCGCTGTCATGAAAATAGCCAAATGGGTCTTGAGTTGGGGTAATAGAATGCTACAAGTTGTCCCCTCCCAAAAGACATCAGGAATCAGACCTCAAGGCTGTATCCCTTCTACTCTGATAACCCACAAATAAATTTGATAATGCAAAGCCACATAGGAGAAAAGGCTGCTCTGCTCAGAGGTGGTATAGTTGATGAGGCAGGTAAATTTATAAATGTTCCATGAGTCCCTTTTTATATCAACTGCAACAATCAGCAAGCGATTTTTCTCACCTGTCACTTTGTATTCTCTTGAAGATTTAATATGCAAGTTTCCTCTCTAAAGAGTCAGCAACATAACCCCAGAAGTAAGATGAGTATGAGGAAGGCTCTAAAGTATGTGACATGGCATCAGGGTACCTCCATATTACAGGTTTGTATGATCACTCAATAAGTTCCCATTTTCTACTACAAGAATTCAAACAGGATATAGAGAAGCAAAAATGACTGAAATATCTCCTGCCACCAAGAGGTCTGGTCAGAGAAAGGAGTAGTTAGAATGTGCCCCGCAGCTCTTCTTTATTTAAAATTACCAAAGCTGCCACTTGGAATCTGTATACAAATGTGGGAGAAAGAACGAACATTCTTGGTTTTTCAGTTTGGGAAACTGGTTTCTTCTTCACTTAGGTAGAGATTTACAAGCTTTGCCCAAGTTGTTAACATAAATGTGTAATTGGTGAAATGGAATAACGAGAGACGTTTTCTAAAGTCATTTAATAATACCATAAAAATATTCATAATGATGAGGCGGGGACGCTTGGGCTTGGTCCTGAGAGCTGCCGGGTTTTGCTGTGTTGCTGTGTCTATTTGCCACAGAATACCGAGGGCATCAGAGACACTAAGGCCATCTTAGTGATGGAGAGAAGCGCAGAAGTTGGTTCCTGATATTTGCTTTCTTAGCCATAAAAACATGAATGGACTTTGAACTCCATAATCCCACATAATTTCCTGTGTTTGTTCTGTTTTCTTTTCTTGAAACCACTTTGCTATGATATTATTACTATTATATTGTTGTGCCTCAGTTCAGGGACATGGTCTAAGTCCAAATAGGCATACATTCTTTAATCTGTATTTTGAGTTGTGTGAAGTTTTCGATGAACGCCGTTAAAATAAAGGTTGACCTTCTATTTCAGTATATTTTTGCATTAAAACACATAGATCACATAGGAAACAGGGATTTTATCTCATCTGGGTTACTTTATTCCTCTTGAAGTGAGCTTAGAATTTTCATGTCATAACTGGATATATGATTTACTATATAAATATATAATATTTAGGATGAATTCCTAATATTATTCCTTTATGTTATAAATATATATAACATGTAGGATAAATTCCTAATATTGAAAATAGGAGTACCTTGTATCCTCAAGGGCCCACTGATAAACAAAATGAAGAATCCAGATAGCAAAATCCTGGAAATAAGTATGAGGAGAGTGTAAGGAACTGGTCTATTTTATGCAGGGCCACCAACCTACAGTCACTTTTGATCATTTCTGACGTTCTACTCAACAGCCAGACACTGTATTTCTTACGTGCCAAATTGCTGTGTGATTGCCTAACCACAGCAGTGCAGAGAAAGAATGTTAATTAAGGCTTGCAGAGAAGAACCAGCCTCAGTTTCTCATAGATGGCAACAAAGCAAGAAGGAAGAAGGTTGAGCCCATCTCCTAACTGAAAGGACCAAGCAGATGCCATAACAGGCTGCTCAGTCTTCTCTCAGAGATCAGGCCTCAATTTCAGTTTCCTGAGACTGAGCAAGCAGTCTCTGGGAGGGCCATGAACAAAAGACATAGATAGTCCTTGCAGTAGCTCCCTTTCTGCACGTAAAGTTCAGCCACATGTTTACTGTATGGGGCCCCTCACCAACTTAGAGTTATGTGCATGAGTCAAGGACAGAGCTTGGACCACTGAGCCAGCCCCCACAGTCAGTACGTGCTTGGTCAGCCAGCCCCCATGGCGGCTCAAGGACAAAGCCTGGGTGCTGTGGGTTGGTCTGTATGTCAAACATGTTGCTTATTGGTCAATAAATAAAGCACTGATTGGCCAGTGGTCAGGCAGGAAGAAGTACAGGCAGGACAAGGAGGAGAGAATTCTGGGAAGTCGAAGGCTGAGGAGACACTGCCAGCCGCCGCCATGACAAACAGCATGTGAAGATGCCGGTAAGCCACAAGCAATGTGGCTAGGTATAGATTTATAGAAATGGATTAATTTAAGATGTAAGAACTAGATAGCTAGAAGCCTGAGCCATTTGCCAAACAGTTTAAACAATATAAGTCTCTGTGTTTACTTGGTTGGGTCTGAGCAGCTGTGGGACTGGCGGGTGGCAGAGATTTGTCCTGACTGTGGGCCAGGCAGGAAAACTCTAGCTACACCTGGGACTTGTGCTGGACTACCCCCAAAGTGGTAATTGTAACCCCCAACCAGTAAACTCAAAGGTTACATACCCCCACCCAATTAAAGGAAACGAGGATTCCTAAGTGCAGATAAGAACTTAGACCCCTTCTTCCCAGGTGGCTTTATCAGCTACAGAAACTTAAGAAAACACAGAGTTAGGATATTCAACCATCTGGCAGAGGCTAAGTGGTCATATAACATCCCAAACTTCACGGACCCCGGAGATGGGTTGTAAAACTCCTGACAGGGCAAACAGATAAGCTAAAATACGACCAAGTCCAGGCCCGGGAAAAACTGGACCAATCAAGGATGGACCCGTCCTAACCCCCTCCCCTCTAAGAAATTTGATGGGTTTTGCCTATAAAAACTAACTTCCCCAAGAAAGGACAAGCTCCTCCCGGCCTCACTGCTTGGGATCGAGCTTCCCTGACCATGGCTTGTAAGAACAATAAACCTTGCTTTTGCATTCTGTACCTAAAGTCTCCGGTGGCTTCTTTGGGGATGTGATCTGGGCATAACACTAACAGTTTCCTAGAGTCAGAACTCATGGTTGCTATGGTTCCTTAAGTAGTAATGTGTGTCTAGATGGAAGAGATGTGGTTCATTTCAATAGTGAGTGACTCTAGCCATACAGTCCCAGGAATATACATATTTTTGATAATAGAGGAAATACCTAATATTATTTTAATTCTTGGTCATCAAAACTAAAGAGCTATGGACACATTAAGCTTTCATTTCAGAAAAATGTTTTCCACCAGATTGGAAAATTACTTGCTCTGGGGCAGTCCTGTGGAGGAGGGGAAGAAAGGATCAGAGGAACCAGAGGGGCGAGGGACACCAGAGAGTTGACTGACAGGGACTCATGGTGGCTCCCAGAGATCAGGGAACCTGTAGGGGTCTGACCTAGGACCCCATATATGTTATGGCTGAAAAAAAAAGTGACAGAGAAGCAAGCCACCTGTGCTAGAAGATATCTTGAAGGGAAGTTTTAATTGCCACCCACCATTCCCAAGGACTTTGACTAACAGATTCAGGTGAAAAATCAGTAAGACCACTGCTAAGGAGGAAAATTCCGAAGACAACTTGCCCATCAAGTCATTCCCGATAAAGAGATGCTGCAGAAGCTCAAAGCAAGCTTGCTCGGGAGATTTGAAGGATGTTTTAAAAGGTAAAGACTGAGGGTGGAAGATACCTTGCAGTATTAGCCTTTTCATGAAACCAAGTTCTTTATACTAGGATTCTATAAAACAAATGCATGGGATGAAATGTCAAGTAGTTCTGAATTTCCTACAGTACCAATCCATTTCTCTAGTGGTGGTGCATGCCTTTAATCCCAGTAGTCAGGAGGCAGAGGCAGGTGGGTCTCTGAGTTTGAGGTCAGCCTGGTCTATAGATCAAGTTTCAGGATAGCCAGGGCTACACAGAGAAACCCTGTCTCAAGCTCCACCCCTAAAAGAATATAGTCTTAACATGATAAAGACAATGAAAAGATCTTTTTGTTTGGCATAACTTTACCTTGCAATATGGAAACCAGGATCAGCTCAGAAGCAAACCCTACTCTAATTTGACTTAAAAATGAAAGATATATTCATTATTTAAATCTCTTAGAAATATATGTTCATTGAAAAAATAGGGGGGGGGGACTTGAGAAACACAGAGAATAAAACTTAAATACTAAGATTAAGATTTTTTTGTTCTAAATTATAAAAAACTTAGGTGAAAAAACAGCAACAAAGCCTTGGAACTGTGGTCTTAGCTGAGTTAGATAATATTACTAAATGTCACTTTTCTTGCTAAGAGAAAATAATATCTATGTTACGTAAGTTTGGGGGAAGATGAAATTTTGTAATGCAGTTAAGTAAATGATACAATTCCTAGAAAATGGGAATGCTCCATAGAATGTAATTGGCTTGTGATGTTTTTGTTATTTAATTACTATAATGCCATTAGTGACTTTAGTTCAACCTTCTTTGTCTAGCTCATTATGAGATCATTTGAAAGTTCTCAAGGTTCTGAAATATGCAATACTTCTGTGCCTGTGAGTTTTTTTTTAATTGTTCTACTCATTCAAATTGCAATCAAGATGGATTTCATTCCAGTCCATGGTAGGCAGAAGGAGAGGTCCTGTATTTGACAGTAGACATTCCTCAGTAAAGACCAGACCGATAATGTTGATTCCTCGAAGGGAATATGACTTTCTAGATGATTAGTCTGGTATAGCCTCTGTTGTTTTAAAATTCTTTGCCTGTACAATATTGCATTTGATCTGTTAATACTCATTCTGAACTTTTGCAATCTACATTGTACCTAGAAAAATACTAACTCTGAATTCAATCAAGACCCTTGAAGACCTAACAGTTAACAATCCTTAATTTCAAAATGCTTTTTATAAGTTCTCCAGGAGTGACAGACTCTATCTTTCCTAATTTTTGATCTTTTCCTAAGAATGTTTTCTCAATCCCAGATATTTGAGAAAGCCTCCCCAAGGCTTCCCTGGAGCACACTCCTCTGTAACGCTTTGCTTGCCAGGTGCCTCTGAATTCATTAACTGGTTTGAACTCTCTTGTAAGATTCATCATTTCCTATTTCATTGATACTTCTCTTCTGTAACCATCTCACTTCTTCTATAGACTGTAAGGACCTTGAGGGAACGGGGCTTGTTTGGCAATATCTGCATCTCTCAGAGACTATTACTAATAGAAGGAAAACTCTTCAATGGTGCCCAGTGAGTTCAATAGGATTTTCACTGCCAATTTGCGAATTAAACTTACAAGTGACTACTAATTTTGTTAGATAGAAGCTAAAGCTTGAAGAGGGTGTGAAGCATGCATTGAAAACTCTACCATGCTGAACAAACTAAATAAGCTCTGTCGGTTCTTCTGTTTTTGGTGCCACGCTATAAAAACCCAAGTCAGGACACAAATAAGCGCAAGGACTGAGCCCTAAGCGATCCATGAGCACCCTGAGAACAGCACTAACACATACAATTACATTTTTAAAAGAGCATAACCCACTGTGTCCCAGAAATGTACAACTGAGGATTCAAACCTGACCAATTGGCCCTTCATAGTATTTCTAAATAATTTATTTTCACCTTGTTACCTCAAATGGGAAACTACTTGAGAACAATGACTGTTTTTGTGGCTGTTTTGCACCCCAAAACTTTATAATAGATAAGATCACGTGTCTTCTCTGTACTCCCTTGGTACAATTACATGCATTTACAGAAAACAACAATAGTATTTTGTGAGAAAAAAAAGTTGACTAAAATTAAATTCAGGTCACTATACTGAAATAGAGAGAAAATTTCTACCTGACTGATAAGGCAGGAAAGGAAACAAACCCACATTCAAATAATTAACCAAGAAACACTGTGTATGTTTTATAGATGGGTGAATCACTCGTGTGTGTGTGTGTGTGTGTGTGTGTGTGTGTGTGTGTGTGTGTGTATGTGTGTGTGTGTAAATATGGAGGCTTGAGGAGGATGCCAGATATCTTTATTACTCCCAACCACATTACTCTGAGACCAGATCTCTCACTGAACCTGAAGTTCACGGTCTTGGCTAGGCTGACTGGCCAGCTAGCTCCTGGGATCTGTTTGTCTCTGCTTCAGGGTTACAAGATCATGTGGCCATGCCTGACTTTTTACCTGGATGCTGGAGATTTGAACTCACATCCTCATGCCTGCCCATTAAGTACTGCTACCCACTGAGAGATCTCCCCAGAGGGAATGGCTTTTAATATTTTAGTAAGTGGGAAGTTGTCTTATTTGTCAATCAGTCATCACTCATCAACCAGCTGTGTCTATAGAACAGGAACCTCTCCCTCTGCTCCTGCTGCCTTCTCACTCCATGAGCAAATTACTTCAGAGTCACTCAGGGACCTGTGCTTAAAGGACCTCATTTTCTACTGTCACTGCCTTATAATTGTTAGTAAGTTTTAGATCAGGAGCCTATCACACTTTTATTTTATACTGAGCCCTGAAAATTATTTATTTGCTCGCCTCTCTTTCAATTCTGCAGATGGCTTATAGTTAAAGTTTCTCTCTAAACCAACTGAGCCTTGTAGTCTTTCTGGGCCCAAACACACAAAACACTTTTCTAAAGAGACCTTAAGGGGAAAAAAAGGGGGTGGGTGGGATGAGCTCATAGGAAAGTCAACAATCTCCTTGGAAATTAGTGTCTCAGGAGTCTAGAGAGAAGCATGAGGGTGGGGGGGGGGGGGACTGTAAACCACAAGTCCAGGCTTCCTGAAACAGTTTAAAAAGCATTCATGAAAGAATACAGTAAGAGATTAGTGCTGAGATGTGTGGGAATCTTCTCACTGAATCCTCACTGACCAGAATCTTATTAGAGTAATGTGTCTGGCTTTACTCTTTATATTGAAAAGATGAGATGTCTGAAAGGAAGAACAAGGAAATAATGAAAAGAGTAGGAAATGGAATCCACTAAAAGTGTTAAAGGCTATGGATCAAATTGTCAAGAAGATTTTGAGATTCATAGCTTCCTTGAGGGTATGGAGAACTAGAATTTGGACAATTGATTTTATAGTCTTACCAAAGAGACTCTTCTAGAATGAGGTGGGTTTGTAATGGTGGGAAACATGGTAAGGCACATATTTGTTTTCAGCAGAGCAGAGGACAAATCCATTAAATAGAAAACACAAGTTTCTTGACTTGGAAAGGGATGGTGAGCAGTGCGCCATGATTAGAAACAGAGGTCAAGATGACAACTTTGAACACACATTTTAAGATTATCATTATTACAATTAGGGGTTGATAAGAAAACCAGTAGTGTCACTAAGGTTCAGTAGCGAAGAAAAATTTGATTAATATGAAAAAGGAGAGAGAAAGAGGAACAGTAGGGATTACCAACTCTCCTTTGATTCTTTTCCACTTGCAAATATACAGAAATCTGAGATAGGCGCAATGTCAGCACAATTAAAGATGCTAAAAGCCATTCTTATTCCCCGGTGGCTGCCTCTCTACTTCACAATGGCCTCTTGTTTCTCCACACCCTTTCCCAAAACTTACTGTGTGTTCTTTGAGGTGGTGAGTCTAACGGCGGCGGCAAACTTGTGACGGCAGAGTCAGGTTCGGGACTGCAGTGGCACATGTCCCTTAGGGATGCCTCCGAGGGAGGACAGGCAGAGCCCTTCCTCTGGCACCCACCTGTGTAAACTGAAGAGACCTAGGTACACACCTTAGGAAGACAGATTCGCTTATCTTATCCTAGAAATTTTCAGTATTTGCATTTAGGAAATGCAATTTAGGAAAAGCAGGGGGAAGGGGAAATGAAGGGAAAAGAAAGAGGGAAAGGGGGAAGGGATCAGAGAATGGGAAGAATGGAGAGCCAAGGGACCAGGCAGAGAAGGGCAGTGTGGTGGTTTGAATGAGAATGGCCCCCATAGACGCATATGTTTGCATGCTTAGGCCCAGTAGATGAACTGTTTGGAAAGGATTAGGAGGTGTATCACCAGGCATGGGCTTTGAGGTTTCAACAGCCCACACCAAATGCAGTACCTCTTTCTCTGACTGCTCCCTGTGGATCAGGATGTAAAACTCTGAGCTCCTTTCCAGTACCATGTCTACCTGTGTGCCAGCATGCTCCTCACCATGACGGTAACGGACTAACTCTCTGAAACTGTAAGCCAGCCCCTAATTCAATGTTTTCTTTTTAAAAAGTTGCCTTGGTCATGGTGTCTCTTCACAGCAATAAAACAGTGACTAAGAGAGGCAGTGAGACAGAGAAGCAAAAGGGAAAAGAGGGGAAAAGGGAAAGGACATAATATCTAAACAGCTCATTTAACCCCTGCTTATCCGAATTTTGTTTGTAAGAAGAAAAGCCATTAGGAACTGGGTCCTTGCTTTCCTTCCCTAGCTGACATTACCCCTGCTCCTCTCCTTTATGAAAACACAACGTTCTGCATGCTGATATGTATATGACTGAGATATTCTTTTGAACAGGATGTTTCTTTGTTGTGTGCATGGCCTATGAGAAGAAGAGACACGAAATGGATGATGATGGACTAGAAGCCTACAACTGAAATGATGCTTGAAGTAAAAACTGAATGATACAGAGTGAAAAAAGACAGGAAGTGGGAAACAGTGGCAATAATCCACCATGCAAAAAAGAAAGATTAGTGGAATAGCTCACTAGAAGGTAAATAGATAGGTACATTCTTAGACGTTCAGTGTGTACTTAGAAAAGATAGCTCATCCTGAAGGCTGTATAAATATAAAGTAGATGTTTTAGTGCAATGAAAATTTTATAATTCTGAAATCAGATGAATACCTCATTAAATTGAAATTGATGAGCAACTAGGTATAAGTCACACCAACTCTTGACTTTGCCCAGTAGGAATAAGAAGTTCTTAGTAATGCAATTCTTGCTGAATATTTACAGGCAAGTTCTGTCCATTTGACATAATTTGATCTGAGGTACAGACAGCTAAGAGTAGAAATAAAATAAGTAAATGAAAGTCAAGTTAAACAACTTTATTCCCTGCTGCTGCAACAAGATTGGAGGTGGATCACATGACCAAAGCTGGAAATTAAGCTCACATGGGAAGCATCTCCTTCCCAACTTCACGCCCCTCCCCCTTAAATCAATAACCAACTGTGTTAGTTACTTTTTTATTGCTGAAATAAAACAACATGACCAAGGCAACTTACTTTTATTTGGGCACAAATCTATGGGACACTGTGACAAATCTATGTATTTATAAAATGTAAAAACATAGAGGACATTTTGGTGACCAGAACATTGAGCAAAACAACAACAGGGAATGTCCATTTTCTTACCACTCCATTTCTCTGACTCTATGTTGCACACTTAAATTTGAAGTGTTTCCAGTTACCCCACCTTCAGCAATGACTGTTTCAAATGAAGGGTTCAGTGCCAAGTTTGTGGATTGGATTTATGTCTCAAAGTTTTAGACCTTGAGTTAAGAGGAGATATCTTTCATCTCTGATATGAACTCTGAATGTGTGAATATAGAGTTGACAGAAGCCATGATTTACATCCTCATTGAGATGTTATTTTGAGAGGTTGAAGCAATCTAAAAAACTATCACTGAAGAATTTAAACAGAAGTTTCAAATAATCCAGGAACTCAACTCTCAGGGGTAAATTGCCAAAGAATTGAAACAGGGAATGAGGCAAATTCTTGTGTATCAATGTTCACAGTGATATAGTTCACAACTGCCCCAGAGTGGAACTAGTCCAGTGACTCTCAAGACAGTCGAATGATGAATGTTAAATAATGTGGAATGGAGCTCTGATGTATACTGATATGGAAGAACCGTCAAAACACTATGCTAAGACAGATGTCCCATGATTTCGTTGTCTTTTTTTTTTTTTTTGTGAGATACCTAGAACACACAAATTTATGAAGAGAAAAACAGAATAGCAGTTACTGTGAATGAAAGAAGATAGAGTGTTCTTGGTAGGTATAGGCTTCCTGCTCAGGATGATGGAAAGGGCTGGAGGCAGTCAGTTGGGAAGGTTGTACAATATTGTGAACACATGAAAGGCCACTGAATTGCATACTTAAAATGATTCAAATTGGGAGTATTATGTTATGCAAATATCACTACAAAAATACTCTTATCCCCATTCCTGTTCATTTGTTCTTTCTTTCTTTCTTTCTTTCTTTCTTTCTTTCTTTCTTTCTTTCTTTCTTTCTTTCT
>CABHPR010120631.1:0-32064 GCA_902168415.1 Peromyscus melanophrys | reverse complement strand
TCTATCTATCTATCTATCTATCTATCTATCTATCTATCTATCTATCTATCTATCTTGGGACAGTCACTCTCTGAGACAGCCCTGGCTGTCTTGGAACTCACTGCATAGATCAGGCTGGCCTCAAGCACAGGGAGGTCTGTTTTGCCTACCTCTGCCTCCCAAGTGCCCCACCACATCTGGCTCCCTGTTCTTTTCTGAGGCATCTAAGGGAAATCCATTGTCCTCCTCTTTGTTCCTCCCTTACCTTTTCTGTGGTTCAGAATTTGTAACCATTTCTATACTGGCTGGTTTAGGCTGGATTTCTATTACTCAAAATCTTGACTTTTTTCAGCCAGCTCTGGTGGCACAGGCTTGTAATCTGAGCTAACTGTAAACCGGGTAGAAGGATTGGAAGTTCAAGGCTTCTCTGAGCTAGACAGAATATTCAAGGGCACCCAGAGCAACTTAGAGAGAGCGCTTGCCACCAAAGAAACTTTTAAAAGGACTGGAGATAGAAAGAACACTTGCCTACCATCCACTAGGTTTTGGGTTCAATTCTAGTAAGCATTGTAAGTGCCAGAGGAGTTGAAGACAGCAGGAGAACACATCCCATGGAACCAACTAAGCAGGGCTCATAGGAGTCACATGGGCTTCATAGAGCATGCATGAGTCTGCACTAGGCCCTCTGCATATAGGTTGTGACTGTTTTTCTTGGGTTTTTTGTTGGACTCCTAACAGTGGGAGTTGGGGGGAGGTGTCTCTAATCCTTTTGCCTGCTTGGGGGACCGTTTTCCTTCTACTGGGTTGCCTCGTCTGGCCTTGATATGAGAGTGTATGCCTAGTTTTGTTGAATCTTGTTAAGCTGTGTTCAGTTGATTTTACTGGGAGGCCTGCCCTTTTCTGAAGGGAAATGGAGAAGCAGTGGATCTGGGGGAGAGGGAAAGTGAGGGGGTTGGGAGGAGGTGAGGGTCAGGAGGTTGTGGTAGGGATGTATTGTACAAGGGAAGAATAAAGGGGGAAAAAAAGAAACCTAGACTCTTTTTGTAGTGCTGCTAACCAGATATACAGAGTTCTAATACAATCCTAAAGAAAAATTTCATATAATTTATACAGATCCAAATCAAAAAATAATTACATTCTGCGTGTACCTGGCTGTGCTTGTGTGCATGCATACTTCAGACTGGGACTTTCATCCTTGCAGAATTTACTTTTCTACTACAGATTAAAGACAGACTCTGTCACTGCTTCTGGACATAAGCCCTATGACAATGTTCTACCCCTTCCCACCAGGTGAACCCTCCATACAACACAAGGAACTAATGAGAATTTCTTCTAACCCCACATATTAACTGTGTGAATGGAAAGAATTCCTCAGAAATGGAGGTTCCAGATGGCTCAACATTTGTCTTGGTTTTAGCATAGTCTCCTACTTAGAATGCTGGTCCACATCATTGGCCCCCAACCTGTCAGTTCTTGCTTTTTTTCTCTTCGTTATTCTCAGCAGCCGCTAATACGAGAATCAACTTAGTTTTAAGCCTGTAAAGCCCTGAATAAAAGGCTGACATTTTGTTAATCCATCATTCCCATCTACTGAGCCACATCCTTCAAAGAGCTCTAAGTATTAGCAGAAGTTTGAGTCACTCATAATTTTAGTTTCATTGTTGTTATGTCCTTAAAATGAGTACCTCCATCTCTCACGTAATAAGAGGATAATTTAAGACACAAACTAAGTGAGGACTTGACAGGAAAAGAAAAAGCTACTTAAAATCACTTTCTCTGCCTGTCCTGGGAGGAGGAACATCAGTTTTCAAACCTGCCAACTTTTCAAGCCATTGAACATTTAAGAGCCAAATAGCCTTCAAAGTGATATATACTGGATGCCTGGGGCTTTATTTTCAGTGGTCCTATAGGGTTTACTTGTCTAAATGTGTGTTTATAAAATCTTTCTCGGCCCACAAACTAACTAGGGGGGTTTGCTTGGGTCATTGCTGCCTTATAGTGTGTACTGGCTGGTTTTGTGTGTCGACTTGACACAAGCTAGAGTCATCAGAGAGGAAGGAGCCTCAGTTAAGGAAATGCCTCCAGGAGATCCAGCTGTAAGGCATTTTCTCAATTAGTGATCAATGAGGGAAGGCCCAGACCATGGTGGGTGGTGCCATCCCTGGGCTGGTGGTCCTGGATTCTGTAAGAAAGCAGGCTGAGCAAGCCAAGGTAAGCAAGCCAGTAAGCAGCACCCCTCCATGGCCTCTGCATCAGCTCCTGCCTCCAGGATCCTGCCCTGTTTGAGTTCCTGTCCTGACTTCCTTCAGTGATGAACAGCAATGCTGAAGTGTAAGTCTAATAAACCCTTTCCTCTCTAACTTGCTTTTTGGTCATGGTGTTTGTTTGAAGCAATAGAAACCCTAACTAAGACATAGTGTTAGCTCCAAGTGTGCTTGTCCAGACTCCTGTACAGTTTCCTGGTCACTTGGTGGGGCTGAGGAGCTGAGGGTGCCTAGGACAACAAATCCAAAGCATAGCAATGTCTCCTCTTATCCTTAGAAGACTTGCAAAACATTGTTTTAAAAAAAATCAACACACTGTGCTGTTTAATGAAGTTGGTGTTGGGCATTGTTTGAGACCACGAGTATGTTTTTGATTCTATATTTTAATTTTGAAACTTAATTGTAACACCTAGCAGACTGTAAATGCTATGTCAACCAGTCATATTGCCTTGCTTAGAGAATAATGACAAGGAAGAATGTCTGAACATGTTCAGCACATATTTTTTTTTGTCTGAATATTTTTGATCTCCAGTTGGTTGATTATATGGATAAGGAACAACGAATATGAATGTCTAACTGTGCTCCACAAGTGAGAGGTTGGAATCATATAAAACTGTAAGTTTGGTAGGGTAAGATGATTAAATAGTAGTCATTTTATAATGTACCATTTCATCCAGCAGCAAGTTTTTTTAAAGTTGTTATTTTCCATTATGAGGAATAACATTTGTTTCTGCATCCCAGATTTGTTATTGTGATAGAACAGCATATTTGTTATCCCTTGGAACTTCTTCACTGGTGGGGGAAACTGGCGCATCTTTTAGTATTTATAAAAAGCCCTTCCAGGAATACTTGAGTTTATGTTAACACTTCATGCTAACTCTTGAAGGAGGGACTCTAGTTGCCAGAGGAACCAGACTGGTGATTAGAGGGCTGGACTTGTTATCCCTTTCTTAAACCTTAGGGGAGGAGAGGAGAGCTGAGGGCTGGCTTAATCACCAATGGTCAGTGATCTGATGACTCATGCTATAGAATGGAACCTTGACAGGCCTACATGAAGAGCCTGCTGGAGGTGTTGGGAGGCTAGAGCACTCTGAGAGGACCTGAACTCTCTATGGGTCCCATCCACCCTGCCTTGTTTTATGCTTTGTGCTACACCAAGTCTAATTTGTAAGCTCAGTCAACAATGCAAGAGGCATAAAATGTGTGGCCAGCCTCTGAAGTGGAGGAGGCTTGTGGGACTGAGCCCCTGACTTGAAACTTCCGGTGGACACTCAATATAGAAAGTATCCAAATGGAAAGGAATTGAAATGCTGTCTTTGCAATACCTACACAACTCTTGGAACATGGAGAAGTCGAGCTTGTACCTACACAGAGCCTTCAATTCTATATAGTAGTGTCTTTGGTACAGGAAGGTACTCTGAAAGCTACCAAAAAAGAAACTGTGAACACCAACGCAGTCACAAACCCTTTGATCTACAGTGGTGTCCTGCCTGCAAGATATGCTAGGGCAATGGTGGCACAAAGCTTGTGGGAATAAACAACCAATAACTGATTTGACTTAAGGCCCACTGCATAAGATGGAACCCATACCTATCACTACTTGGGTGATCAAGAACCTGAGACTAGGTAGCTCAGGGACTTAGGCTAAAACCACATATTACTGTTCTACTAAAAGAATATAGCAATAAAATGATTCCTAATGACACTCTGCTATGCTCATCCATCAGTTTCTCGCTCAGCCACCATCAAAAAAACTTTCTCCTGTAGCAGTTGGGAACAAATACAGAGACCCACAGCCAGAAAATATGCAGAGAGTGAGAGACCTTGGAACACTCAGCCATAAACATGATGCTTCCATCATATTCTTCCTCTCAGGACTCAGGGAATCCTGCAGAAGAGGAGGCAGAAAGAGTATAAGAGCCAGAAGGGATGGAGGACACCAAGGAAACAAGGTCCCTTAAATAAACATGACCAAAGCACATATGAACTCACAGAGACTGAGGCGGCATTTACAGGGGCTGTACAGGTCTGTACCAGATGGGGTCCTAGAGCTGAAAGGAGGTTGGACCTATCCCCCCCATCCTTAACTCAGAAACTATCTCCAGTCCATAACTACTTGCAAATGAAAATTTAGTTTCCTTCAAGGGAGTCTCACTGGGGAAACAAACTATGCTTAAGTGCAGATTGCATGACCAGCAATCTGGTCTTGAACATGAACTCACCAGAACATGAACTTTGGATATTTCTTGTCTCATAATGTCATGTTGGGGCTGTTGTTAATGTTGTTCTTTCAATCTTATATTATTTTTTATTTTATTTATATTTTATTTATTTATTTATTTATCTTTCCTTTTATCCGATAGGGCCTTTGGGTACATATTATGGCTTCCAGTATAGTGTCTTTATGGCAGTGGTTCTCAACCTTCCTAAAGATGCAACCCTTTGATACAGTTCCTCATGTTATGGCGACCTCAATCATAAAATTATTTTCATTGATACTTTGTAACTGTAATTTTGCTGCTGTTATGAATTGTAACATAAATATTTGATATGCATGATATCTGATATGCAACCCCAAAGGGTTTGTGATCCACAGGTTGGGAACCACTGCTTTACGGGATTCTTGAATGTGTAAACAAGTGGGTCTCTGTGTCTATGTCTGTCTCTTTTCTTAGGCTCTTTTCCTTCTGCCTGTTTGTTTTCTAATGAGAGACAGAAAGGGGGTGAATCTGGATGGGAGGTGGTGAGGAACTGGCAGGAATAGAGGGAGGAAAACCGCAGTCAGGATATAGTATATGAGAAAAAAAATCGATTTTCAATAAAAGAAAAAATATTTAAGAGCTAGAAGAAGAAGGAAGAGGGGGAGGAGAAATAATCTTTGGGGCCTGGAAAGATGGCTCAGTGGTTAAGAGTACTTATTACTCCTGCAGAGAACCTAAATGTAGTTCCCAGAACCCTCATAGCAGCTTAAAACCTTCCATAACTCCAATTACCGGGAATCTTGTGTATTCTTCTGGCTTCTGTGGGCACCAGGCATACTTGTGAGACACATACACACATGCAGGCAAAACATTCATACTCATAAAATAAAATCTTACAATACAAAAAGATAACCCTTGCTTGTAGACAAATTTCTAAATGGTCTTATTAAATAAAAAACTCAGGGGAGCCAGGTATTGGGGTGAATTCTGAAAGACCAGAGAAGCAGAACAAGCCACAGCTAACCTCACCTTGCTAACTTCTCAGCCAATCCAGTTTCCTCAAACTGGAAATCTCTGAGTCTTCATCCGAATGGATTCTCAGCTGAACTTCTGCTAAAAGCCTAAAAGCTTAGAAAACCTCTAGTTCGTGATTTTTACGCCTTATATACCTTTCTGCTTCCTGCCATCACTTCCTGGGATTAAAGTGTGTGTCACCATGCCTGACTGTTTCCAGTGTGGCCTTGAACTCATAGAGATCCGGATGGATCTCTGCCTCTGGAATGATAGGATTAAAGGTGTGTGCTACCACTGCCTGACTTCTATGTTGAATATAGTGGCTATTCTGTTCTCTGACCCCAGATAAGTTTATTGGGGGTGCACAACATACCAACCACACTTGGTGACCAAAGTCCGAGCCCTGGTTGTTGTCAAGGACTTAGTTACCCACAGCCACACCTCCCTTCCCCTCCCCCCACCACAGAGAGAGAGAAACACACACACACACACACACACACACACACACACACACAGAGAGAGAGAGAGAGAGAGAGAGAGAGACAGACAGACAGACAGACAGACAGACAGACAGACGGTGGGGGGCGGGGGAGAGAACAAAGAGATATTTCAGAGATTTGGTTACTGGCTCATGGGATTATGGATGATGTGAAGCTCCACAGTCTATTGTCTGCTAGCTAGGAAAGCCAGTGGCATTTTTAATTAAAAGGCTGGAGAGCCAGAGAAACAAATATAATGCTGATTCTAGTTAGATCACACAAGAGAAACAGTAGCCCAGCAGGAGCTCTTTACTACCATGAACTGAATTCCAAATAGCAGTTATTATCTAGTCAGGAAAGGGCTATATAAGCCTGAGGTTGGAGATCAGATGGCAAGATGCCTTTAATATGTTTGCTGTCTATATTTCCATAATTTTTAACAATGAGAGTGCAATATGTTTGAAATAAAACTCTTATTAAGTGCAAATAGAAGAATTTTGAGAATTGCACTATGCAAATTATTAAGTAGTTAAGTAGTTTAGCAGCTAGCTTACAATGAACCTACAATTAAGATTTACCACCATGAATTTATCAGTCAATCACGATATAGCTTTTGCATGTAGTATGAATGCACTAGAGTTTAATTTGGAAATTCATGAGTAATTTCAGAGATGATTACAGGTTGCAACACGTTGTAAGCTGTCACTTGTCATTGTTAAAGGGGTTGGTTTCTGATTCAACATTTTGAGAGTTCTGGGGTAAAATGTACTTTTAAAGTACTTATTAAAATATTAAAGCTGGATTTGGATATGGCTGGACTGAGGCAGTATAATTATATATTGCGCTATAAGAAATCTTTACTTAAGGAATATTTAATAAAGACCCCCTTAAAACTTTTCTCTCAAGGTGTCTGGCATATATCCTTTCCTTTGCTTGAAACTTGGGGAATTCTTTCTGGTAGAAAGATTTAAAGCATTAAAAACACCAAACTGATATTAAGAAGGTCTAGATTTGAGTTCCAAATTCAATTATTTAAAAATTAAGTTTATTTTTTGAAAATTTCATAAATGGATGCAATGTATTTGATCATATACATAACACTCTCTTACTTTAAATTCCCCATAGGTCCTCCAACATCTCCCTCCCAATTTAATGTTCATTTTCTAAACTAACCCACTGAATCTGATTACTGTTGCTTATATGTGCATGGTTGTGGGGCTTACCACTTAGGATGGACAAGTCACCATTGTTCACACCCCCAAGAAAAAATGACTCTCACTTGTCTAGGAGCCATTGATTACAAATGACTTCTCAGCTCAGGGTGGGGTTTCTGGAGCTCTTCTCCATCCACGTTACATTTTTTAAATGGCATGATCTTGTACAGGTCTTATGCAAGTGATATTAACTACTATGAATCTGTGTGCAACAGATGTGCCACTCTAGAATACAGCATTTCAAAGCTCTCCCCATCCCCTGGCTCTTACATTCCTTACTTCTCTTCTGCAATATTCCTTGAATCTTGGGCCAAAGAAGTTTGATATAGATAGGTTCCCTATGACTGAGTAATCAGAATCACTACTCGTAGGACTCTGACTGGTTATTAATCTCTGAATTAATCACTGCCACTGAAATAAAAAGCTTCTCTGACCAAGACTTAAAGCAGCATAAATCTTTGTATATAAGCATACATGTTTAGAATACGATTTACAACTACCACCATTTAGCAACACCAGAATAGTAGGTTCCTCCCTAGGGCATGTGACCTTCCCAGTCATGTGTTTTGCCCAGGCTTATAGTAGCAAGTGTGAATTCCCACCTGTAGAATAGACTTCAGATCCAATCAGAAAGAAGTTGGCTACTGTCCACGACAGGCACATCTTCTGTACTTCAGATTCTACAACTATAAGAGGGCCGGTCAGGTGCAAGTATGCAAAACTTCTTCTGTCTTAAATTTTTATAATTCTATAAGCTGAGGGAAAATGCCAAATAATGTTACAAGGACAGGCTGAATAAGAAACACACAACAGAAATATTTTATGGTTACCTTCTAAAATTTAATATTTACAGTTACAAAGGATGGAGCTTATGCTGACTAGTTTAGTCTGCTTGGCCTCATCAAAAGATGTTAGGGCAACTCAAAGAACCTTCTCTAAGCAAGGAGTCTGAAGAAGAGACTGACAAGGAATGTTAGCCAGAAAGAACATCCATCTCTAGTGATATTTGATCACTAGATCATTATCCAACTCAGCATCCAACTCTGAAGGTGGTGCTAACCAAATCCTCACTGCTACCTGCCACAAAGCACTGATCAAACATGGTACAAGCTTCTATAACCCCTCATCCCATCACCACCAAAGGTCTTTGAAGACTTACACTTCATGCCTTGCCAAATGATAGCTCTCTTGACATTCAGTCTTTCATATCCCTCTCATCTGCATCTAAGTTTCATGTAGGTTCATTTAATTATTGGATCCTAAGTTATATACACACAACTCTTATTATAAGAGATGCTGGGAAAATGTTTTTGCTTTCCCCTGAGAAAGCAAACATCAAAACAAAGAAAGAAGAGTCAAAGATATTGAGCAGAGCGTATACCTGGAAATGTTTTTAATGAAAAACAAATCTAACATTTCCCATAGCAAAAGACAGTTCTGGAAGAGGCTTAGTGTCCCTCACCAGAATTATTCTGAAATAGAAGTGCTTCAGATTGGGAAGATACCCACATATATAGCATGTGGGATGTCTTGATGATACAACTCAAATCAAAATATGAAATTCATATGTTTGCCATTTACCTTATTTGCACAATCTAAAGATAATTATACCTAATCCTTAAAATATTTTATGTACAAAGCAAACTTTTTGTACACTGAGGCATCAGAAAGCACAGCACAGATATCCCTACTTCAGCCACTCATGTGGACTGTCTGTGGCTATTAACACCATCATCATTGACTGAATTTATGTGCTCAAGAAAAGCTATAATTTTCTTACATGTACCTAATGATAAGTACTTAATAAAAAGTCATGCTTTCTCCTTCCCCACTATGATCAAAATATATTGTATGAAAATAATTGAATTAAAAAAACAAGAAAATATCCCCATCATATTGGCTGATAGGCAAACCTGTGGTGCATTTTCTTGATTGATGTGGGAGGGCCTAACCCACTAGGGTGGTGCTACTCCTATGTAAATGGTCTTGGATGGTATAAAGAAAGCGGTCTAAGCAAGCCATGGAGAACATGCTAGAAAGCAGCACTCCTCTACTGCCCATGCTTCAGTTGCTATATCCAGGATTCTGCTTTGAGTTCTTTTCTGATTTCTTTCTGTGATGGACTGTGGCCTGAGAGTTGTAAACTGAAATAAACCCATTCTCCACCTTGCAAACAAAACAAGACAAACCAAAACAAAATGGCACATCACTGATTTGGTAAAAAAAATTATGTGTTCAGGATAATGAAAGTATCTTAGTGTTGTGTCCAGAATCCCTATATCACCTGTCAAAACAGCAGCAAATTAGAAGCAACTTCATCTTTCGGTCTCCACCTAGGGGGGTAACATGAATGTTAACTATATGGTCTATATTTGCTATCAGATGATAAGCATCAGAATTCATTAAGGATCCACAGTGTGGGTCTTCTAGACATGAGGATGCATGAGGCTGGATGTTTTAAAAAATGTTTCCTCCAGTCACCTAATAGTAGTTTTTGTTTTAGAGGATTCAGATTTTGTAAACTCAAATTATTTTTATTCTGTTATAAATCCATACCATTGTAGCCCTTCATCACACATTTTCAACCTGTTATCTCTACAGTGTTAACACCACCTCCACTGTCACTATTATATTGATCACCTTGATTTGTAACTACTTCAGTTATTTCCACAATGGTCAATAAATGAGCAACTGAAACCTTGTCATGAATGCTAAAAACCAGGGTCAATGTCATGTCTCGGTAGGTCAAACTTGGCAATATGAATTGGAATCCTACAATACACATGGTGGAAGGGGAGAACTGACTCCTGCAAGTTATTCTCTGACCTTCATATGTGAGTTGTGGAATGTGCACCGCCCCCCCCCCCACACAGAGCAAATAAATGTAAAAAAATGATACATGTTAAAAATCTTCTTCCATAAGTAAGTGTTTATTGCAGCTTGCTGGTATATTATGAAGGGAGTTTTTTGTTTGTTTTTCTCTTTCTTGACTTTCAGAATCCTTCATGTAGATGCTTTGTTCATTTATCATTAAGGAGCACAGTCACAGGCCAGAGGTTGTGCCAGACAGGAACAGCTGTTTTTAGTCACATGCTCAAGCATCAGTGACATCATCTACAGTATGTTTCATGCTAAACTTGGTTGAAAAACTTTCCACACCTATGATTGCCTCTTTCACTGCTGCTAACATGCTGCTCAGCATTTACTCTTCATTGATCTAAAGATAACACATTCACATTTTGGAGAAAGTTTATACTATGAACTTAGTATCTATGAGAAATTCCGCTGGATGATGTGCAGAACACTTACCAAAAACCAACAGTGTTGGATCCCATCTCCAGTCCAGCTTCCCTGCATTGAGCAGAAGTCATTGGCACAACACAGTCAAAAAATCAACCTGCAGAGCTTTCTAAGATGAGCTGTGCCTTTATTGTTAGCACAATAATGGTCCAGTAAGAAATACCCTCCTTAGAACAGCAAGTAAGCTTCAGCCGATCACAGAGAGTTTTACTGATGTGTGCCTTGGTAGTAACATAGCTTAGTCCTTCCCTCTTTAGCACTTAAAATTCCTGTCAAGATTGTCTCCTCATCAGTCATCAGTGTCTTTCTGAGACATAAAGACAACACTGTAAGGGCTCCTCAGCATTGTAGACTTGTTCCAGGGTCAGATTTTTGTTAGCAATGGTCTTGACAAACACACCAATGATTTTCTCTGTTGTTCTCTGATCCATCGAGATTCTTAGAAAATCTAACACTGAGTGTTTCCTTGAATCTCTTCAGCCAGGGTGGTTTATGCTTACTCATCCCATAAGTTTTCCATTTTCTGACAGGGCTTTCCTTATTTGGTGACCAGAAGGCTATTAAGTGGCATATGCTTGACACCATGCTGATGGAACCATTGTCAGTCCACGCTTTCAGTCTTTCTTGGTTCTGTTTCGTTTTCTCCAATCTGCTCACCACTTTCCATGTAGATTTTTAACTGTTTATCTTTCTGTTTCTTCTGTTCATGTAGCATGGTGGCCATTTCAATGTGATGCCATTAACCATCGCACTTGAACCACTGTTCCATTTCTCTCAACAGTTTGGTTTTTTTGTGCTGTGATCACAAATGCTCCCTCATTCTCTTTTTATCACTGCTACCAATAGGTATATCTTCAGGTCTTTGGAATGTTTCAACAATGTCATTACACCAAGCAGAGAATAAGCAAGGATAATACAGTGAGTAACCATAGAGGTCTTGGCCCCAGCATGGTCATCATAGGAAGCCTATTACTGCTGCTCCTGGGCTTCACATGAGCTATTTTAGTACCCTGTGTAGATGTTTTTGCATGGAGAATCTGGTCATACACTGAAACTATATCATAACTTAAGTGAGCTGGAAGTCTCTATATTCTCCTAGGGGACACAGTAAACTGTGTTTTTGTTTTTGTTTTTTTTTTGCTATGACTCATCACATGAGGTCAGATATGTCATTTTCAATTTGTAGCATCATGTCAAACTTCAAAATGCTACATATTTTGAAGCAGTTCTGATTTTGGATTAATGATGCTCAAGCTGTACTTGTCATTAAAATTTATTTTCCTTAAAAATGTATTTACCTGTAGAAACTAGAAACTAGCCATGTTAAGCAGAATGAGATTTAATTTTGGAGATTTAATATTGACATAGTCACTGGGACAGATGGGGGTGAACTCTGAGTTCAGCATCCAGAAAATGACTATTCCACCACAGAAGTGGTCCGCAAAGATCCACCGCACGCGCTGCTGCCAGGAAGTCACGAGAATTTGATGGGGTGCTGGCTGAAGGATGGACATTTCCATTTTATCAATATACTCTGCTCCAGGGCCTCGTGATACTGACTGAGCTGGGTCTGCCCAACACTGAGACTTCAATAATGGTTGCTGAAGAGTTCCACACAATCATGCTGGTACTCAGTGGCAGAAAGAAAAGCAGTGAACAGCAGGTCGAGTTCCATCCTCTGCCTTCCCCATCTCATTCTGGGGCATCTGCTACAAAGAAACCAGATCACTGAAGAACCAGAATTGGGAGCAAGGCTGGGAAAACTGCCCTGAACACTCTCATTTGTACCCTGGGTTAAAACAAGTAATAAGGAGAGGAATAACTGGCATGTTTTGTTGAGTGCTCAGACAGTGGGTAAACGTCATTCTTGTCTGTAAGCTAACATGGAAGAATTGGGATTTGAAGTTGAATTTTCTATCTCTAAATAGCAAAATAATAGCAATCTTTCAATTCTTCACTGCTCTAAGTGTGGTCCCAGCCTTGTTATGATTACACATGGCTGTGTGCATGCACACTTACACACACACACACACACACACACACACACACACACACATTCATTTGCATGTGCATATTTTTCTTAGCTTAGTTTCAGTCTCCAGCTTAGATCGTCAGACAACAAATTCACAGGCTCTCAGGTTACATGTTCATTAGTTATTTTATTTGTAGATACTAAAATTGGCAGCATTCCTGCTATAATGGAGCATAATGGGACCATCATCTCATAGCAAAATCATAATGGATCTACTCCCACATATGGTCATGGATATGATGATGACACTCAGCCTAGCTTTGAATAATGAGAACTTCAGATCTGTTCGGCTCAGCATCAAAGGTTCCCCAAAGTGAAATTTAATAGTAGATATAATTCAAGCATTGCTACTTTCTAAATTGTCAGCTACAGTATTTTTAGCAAGCCTTGTCAGTGAATAAAGTGACTATATTGTAACAGAGGAAACCGCATGGCTGCAAAACAATTCATATTTATATTTTAATAATTAAGAGTGAAAGAACTCATCCTTTTTTGCACATTGAACTACGTAAGAGAGGAGAAAATAACTACAAAATAAAATTGACTAATGTTCATGATATTTTGTAACTTTTCTAAACAAACAAAAATCCCCAAACGTCTACAAAGTTGCTCCTAGCCACTACTTCACAACGAAGATTGAAAATGGCCTGAAGCCATGTGCTTGAGGGTATAGTTTCATACTCTTTTTTCAGCATCTCCCTTCATGATTCTGACACGAGGGTGTGAGAGAGGGACATAGATAGCAGGAGGAGGGAAGTTCAGTGAACTTCTGATTGCTATCTTCCAGTCAACCACACCTTAGGAAGCAGCTCCTAAAGAAGCACTTTCCCAAAGAAGAACATAAGTCCTGTCTGGACCTGTAGTTTTCCCTATGTAGTTCAAAGACGACTTGTGAAGCAGGTCATAAGGGCAATGCTCACATTTGACTGGCATTAACTGGAGGCCTTGTGAAGACACATGCTGTTGTGCTCTGCCCTTTGAGCTTTCAATCCAGCACATACAGGTGTGAGGTTGAGAGTCTGCCTTTCCATCAAGGTTTCAGAGGGTAGCTGCAGCTCTGGGTGCCATACTGCAGAAACCATGTGATTTTAGCTCTGAGTTAGGCAAGTGAATGTTCTATTGGTATTCTGTTACTCGATACTCTCTGGAAATTGAGTACTATTTCACATATAGAGCTTATTGAATTCTCTTATATAGCACAAGTAGAGAATTATAGATTTCCAATCAGGTTAGCTTCATTCAGCTTTGCTCATGGCACACTAGAACTGCTAAACATTCTCTTTAGCTAAGAGAGAAGGTGCCAAGAAGACTCGGTACAGTAGAAAGGATGTGGAGTCAGGAAGTTTGCATGCACATCCCATTGCTATGAACTCCAGTCCTGAGCAAGTGACTAGTACCCTGCCCTCTCTGAATTATGGTTTCCTTACCCACAAACTGGAGCTGGTGTCATTAGTCCTGGGAAATGTCACAAATTCTTACTGGGATCAAACTATAAAATGTGAGCAAATGTAACATAACACATCAACATATATTGCTGGATCCTAATGGCTCCCTCAGGAGAGGGAGCAAGAAGGTGTGTCATCAACTATACAGACACTGAAAGTCAGTTGAAGGCAAACAGTAGACTCATTTATTTAGTAAAGAGGAAGACTTTATATACCCTCCTCCCACTCCCAAGCTGTGTCCCAATCTTGTGGCATTGTGTGGTCATCCCTCATTGGCTGGGCACAATCGCAAACTCTGACAGCGCCTGTTGCAAGGCCCTCAGGCACATGCCAGGTTGGCTCATAAGGAGGTACGTTATATGCATGCCTTGGCAACTGATTTGAGCCAATTTCCTCAACCCTATGGGACTGTCCTACTACATATCTATTTATTTTATTACGTGGGTGCTCAGCGAGAGTCAGAGTTCTTTCCTTTGGCCTTGTTGACCCTGCCTCAGGGGGTGTCAGCAACTGAACTGTACCTGTCTTAGGTTGGCTTGTCAAACAACCACTAACGCTTACCCATCATTGACTATCAGCCCTCAAAGAACATCCATCCCTGGTGAGTCACCCCATGTGGAGAGGGTCAGGTAGTAGTAGTCTTGAATTTCAGAAAGCCAGGCATGCATAACCTCCTGTGGAGGTCTAAGAACCATTAACACCTGTAGAGCTGCCTTAGTGGCTGCCTGTTCTTGTTGGATGTGCTGTAGGAGATGCTTAAAAAGGAGAAAGATTAAAAGCACCATCCCGCCAATCAAAATATAAGTGAAAATCCAGGAGGAATCAAACAACCTTTTTATTTCATGCCAAACCTTTTCAAAAAATAAAGAGTCAAAGGCCATAACCTCTACCCTTGTCTTATTTAATTGCAAAATTTCATTTGTTAGCTGTTCTATGTGCCCCATCTTTAGCTGTTCTGCAACTAATTCCTTTAGAATTGACAGCTTGGGTTCAATTATAGGCCACTGGTCAACTCACACTTCTGATCTGAGAGGCATGGAATGGGGCTAGAGGGCTCAATTGTGGTGGATCTCATGGGGACAGTGGTCCTTAAAATTGGGGGTGCAGATCTTGTGCAAGGTCATGGAACACAAGCCCCACATTTTCATGGACCTTGATGTCATCAAAAAAGGCCCTGTCATCTGTAGTTAGGACAACACTCATATCCTCCAAAATATCTCTGCTTCACAGGTTCCTAGGTACAGTGGAAATGATAAGGTAAATGACTCCCCAATTGCCATCAAGATCCTTCTAATGGACTGGATGGGTGGTCATCTTAGAGTTGTGTTGGCCTCCCACACCACTGATGGTGGACAGGTTTAAACTTCCAGTGAGGGAAGCAGCAAAGCACCTCAGTCTTGGTTAAAATGGTGGCATGAAATGACCCATGTCAACCAAACCTTTGACAGCTTGTCAATCAAGATAGATGGTTAGCATTAGGGAGTGTGGAAAAACAGGCATTGTTCAACAGACTTGGATTTCCAGAATCTCCTTTTACTGTCAGGGCTGAAGAGCACCCCACCCGGAGTTTAAAGGGGCTGGTGTTTTGGCAGGCTGTGACCTACAATCCTTTGCCCAATGAAATCCTTTATTGCATCTGGGGCATTGAGCCTTAGGTTTTGCCTGGGGACAGTCATGCCAAAAATGGCCTGATTTGCCACATCCCCAGAAAATTCTATCTACCTGGGGGCCCTTAGGGGTGTCATTAACATGCTATCTGTCAACCAATGAGGAGAGCATCCAGGGAGGCAGTAAGAGTGGTAATGGGACCAGTGCTGGGGTCAAGATCTCTGGTGGTCTGCACCCATTTATGTATATCTTCACTTTGCATGGCTGCAACCATATTGAGCCCCTCCCAAGTCAGTTGTTTAATCAACATATCTCTAGTGGGGCCCACATCCAGTGTGTATTCTACTGCCTCATTGACATGGGCCAGGAAGTTGGTGAAGAGCTCCCCTGGCTGTTGGATAGGACTGCAAAAGTAAGCCAAAGTGTCCTGGGGAGTACAGGCTCTGAGGGCCTTAAAGGCCAGGTCTGAGACCTGTTGAAAATAGGCACTCAAGCCCAATCTGTGCCTGGTGCACAGGATGGACATATTCCCCACATCCTGTGAGCATATCATAGGTCACTGGGACATTAAGTAAGATATTCATCTAGGCCTGGATTCTGCCTGATCATAATAGGCTGATCTCCAACTGAGAAAGACTGCAGGTTCCAACACAGCTTTAAGCAAGTTGTACCAATCAAAATAAGTTTGTAACTGCATGGACCATTGAACAAAGACCTGCTGAAAGTAGGGGGAATCTGGGCCTGACTCATTGGCTGCCTTCTGGATGAGGGAAAGATCAGCTATAGGGGTAGGAACCCAGGGCTAGGCATTGGCATTTGGACCCATATTGACTGGGAAGGGTTCTGTGGGCCTGCAGACTGATAGTGGTGCAGGCTGTGAGGGTTGTAAGATGCCTGGCACTGTGGGAGAGTAGCCACTCCTGAGGCAGGTGGGTACTGGGTACTGGGTTAGATCACCCCAAGAATACCAAGGCAGAGGCATAGCCACCCACAGTGGTGGTGGGACAAAGGAGGAGTTGCACATGACTTAAGGACAGCTGCATTCTCCTTGACAGATTTCACAGGGCCCAAACTGACAGCTGCATTCTCCTTGACAGATTTTTCTGGGGTCCAAACTGTATGTCTCCTCCTCATCAGATATTGTAGAAATATCTGACATATAAGTGGTGGGGGTGATGAAAAGATTACCCATCTTTTGGAGGGAAACAGCAAGCAAACAACAGTCAGAGAGAAAAGGACAGTCAACAGGGGTGGAATTTGTATCAGACCCTTACGTCTTGTGCTTAGTGGGGCTCAATCCTTATGTGGAGGCACTGAGCAAACTGAAACAGAAAAAAAAATGTGCCTTCCTAATGGGATGGGCAGACAAACCTAACACATGACACAAAAGAAGGAAAGAAATGGGGGTCCCAATGCTCATCTGCTGAAGGAACCAAAAGAACACAACACTGAGGGGCCTTCTCACCAAAATACACCATCTTGGGGGTGCTGTCCAGCACCAGGAATAAAGGGAGGGAGACGATCAGAATCTGCACCATAAAAGAGAAAGTAACTGAAGCCCCATGTTCAGGCACCAAGTGTTGCTGGATCCTAACTGCTCCCTTGTACAGGGGGGCTGGGGTGGGAGTGGCGGTGAGAAGGCATGGTGTCAACAACACAGACACAGGAGTCAGTTGAAGGCAAACAGCAGACTTGTTTATTCAAGAATGGGAAAGGCCTTATATACCCTCTTCCCATCAACCAAGCTGTGTCCCAATCTGGTGGCATTGCACAGTCATCCCTCTTTGGCCATGATCAGGAACTCTGACAGCAGCTGTTGCTAGGCCCTCAGGCAGACTCCAGGTTGGCTCATAAGGAGGTACATTATGTGCATGCCTTGGCAACTGGTTTGAGCCAATTTTCTTGACCCTATGGGTCTGTCCTACTACAAAAATAAAACTGGATTTTAATATGAGATGGAATTTCGTTCAGTGTAGAGTAAATTCCATCTTGCTGAACACATCTTCAGATACAGTAATAAGAAAAATAGGACAATGGATTAAACTGTAAATCTATACACTCTAAAACAATGGGTGACCACAGAGGATAAACTTTAGAAATTCAGTAACTCATTTTAATATGTATCTATCTCATCCAAGTTATAACACATATTTAGATGTTTAGATAAAATACTATGGCTTATTTTAATCCATGTATTGCTTTTGTATCTTTAGGTTTGTGCAGTTGATTGCTTTCTGGTGATTTTTCTTACATTACTCAATGTTCACTGTCACCTAATGTTCATCTTCTTGTCATTTTTACCTCCCTTAACAGACTTGGCTTCCTACTGCCCTGTAGGAAAAAGAGAACTCCATTGTGGAATCTTATGCAAACGTTCTTACTTCTGGTACCTACAGATATCATTTCAGCATATATGATGGCCTAAGCCCTGGGTAAGGAAGTTTATTGAGGTTGGTACATTAGTCCATCTTGTAGTATCATCTCCAAGTTTTTGCCCTCATGACAGTAACAGCTGCAAAACAGTCTGAACATTCTTAAGACAGACTTCTGATGTATGATACCAGTCACAGATATTATCTATTTGGGGTCTGCTGGAGCAACTGTTTCAAAAACGTTACAAAATGAAGTTTTCCAGGTGCCTCTTGGTATTTCTGAAATCTGTGTTCTGACAATTTCTCCTTCCCAAATCCCCATATGGACAATGAGGAAGAAGGAAAAGTCCAAGTAGCTAATGACTATGTCTTAATCAATAAAGGCACTGAGACAAAACAAGAGTGGGATATCTAGAGAGTAGGATAAGAAAACACGTGACACTAGATCAGTGTCATTCATCACAAAGATCATAATATGTGAACAAATGTGTATACTGGAGAAAAAAACAATTTTGTGGGACCCCTTCAAATATGTTCTTAGGATATCTTACATCAACTCTGCATTCTCCTTCAAGAGCCCAGCCAACATTTTCCCTACTTTGCAAAGAAAGAAAATGAACCAATAAAGAGTTTATGTTAGTATTTCATAGCTGATAAATGTCAGAATTGGGATTTATATCTGAGGACTTGGAAATTATGTGTTTTGCCATAATATCATAGTGCTGGAAGGTGAGATCTCTTTAATATGTGACAACAGTTATGGTCCATATCTTATGATATAAACTGAGATGGAAGGGGGCATACTTGAGTGTTTCTACTCAAGTAAAAGTTGAAATCCCTGAGTTTTCTCATCAAGGCAGCATGGCCATTGGGTGCCTAAGACTAGTATATGGAGCAAATGAACCCAGCTTCTCCCTCACTCTGCCTAGATTTTTAGTCAAGTTTACTGGCTCTGGTTATGCTCAGCTCAAGTCCTGAAGAGCCTGGATGAGATCAAAGGGATCCTTTGCTCACGAGGCCACCATTCCTCCCCTGCAGTAGTTTCCTCAAATGATGCTAGGTTACAAATCCATTGCTTGCCCAAACTCATCTAGTCTCACTAAAACCCTAGGCTTTATAACAATAGGAGTTCAATACATGATTTTCAAAGATCTTTTGACATTTCATTCTCATTGACTCTGAGCTGTCTGTTTAAAAACATTACTTCAGCATTGGTTTCCATAAACCTGAACATTTTCATGTGAGAGTGACTACTTTTGATCTCTTTCCCTTAGTCATCAATGACCACTACCTCTATTTTTTTTAATCCTAAGTCAAAAGTGAAATTCTAGATCTTTTCTACATGCAGTGATTGACACTATATTCACCTTTATAGGTGACTTTATAGGATTTAAACTGATAATCACCTCTATTTTACTGATGAGAAAGCAGAAGCAGAGAGTTAAACAGCCTGTGCAAGGCCATTCAGATAGTAGGTGGTAAACTGGATTAGAAACCAGGATGTTTCCTTACAGAATTATCTTTGCCGAGGGTTTTCCATTCTGCAAAAGTTCAGACTATAAGATTACTACATTTAGTTTCAGTTTGAAAAATGAGGAAACACTCAGGTATCTTTAAATAAAGCATACTGAATGAGGTCAAATTCATGCCTTCCCCAATTATGTTCTTCATACAAACACATCCCCAGAGGACTGTGCTATTCAGTTTAGGCCATGGGTCATGGTGGAGAACCCTTGCTTGTAAAGAGATGTGTGGGAGAGAGTCGTGCCAGCCTCCATGGGGCATCAGATAGCAGTGAATAGTCAAAGCTCTCTCACGCCTGGAGCTTATCTTCCTCCCAGAAAAGTAAGATGTCATGTTTTTCCTCTCATCAGTAGGTTGGCATCCTCTCTTGGGAACATGCAGAGTGAGATAAGCACGGTCTTTCGTTTTTCCTTCTAGTTCTGTGACTTTCTCCAGACAGCAGGATACTCTAAACCAAAGATCACCCAGCTGCTTCAGTAATTAGAAGGATGTAGCATCAAGACAGGAAACACTGCTCGGAAAGAACACCATTTCCTTTTTCTTTTTCCAGAGAGAACTGAAGAGTGCTTAGGCTAGTGTTTTAGAGGCTCTGTAAGGATAATGTGTGTGTTCCACATGCAAACAGTCTTAGCTATAAACCCTATTTGGGATACTGTTAAAAGTCCAGAGAGAGCCATAGATTAGTTAAGGCTTTCACAATCTTCTCCCGAGTCAATATTTTTCATGCTGTAAAAAAAAAAAAAAAGAACAGCTTTCAGCAATAATTGCTTCAAAACTGGATGATGAATAGAGAGAGCTAAGTGTAATTTATAATGAAGAATCCTCTCTAACCCAGGAGACGCTGCTCCAGTCAACAAACCCTCCAATAACCTGATGTGTGCTCACTGGTGACAGCATGATGGCAGGATGTGTCAAAGATCAGCTTTCTAGGAGGTCAGATGATTGTGCCAACCAACAGCTGTGGTACCCTTTTGGCTCCCAAGCGTTAAGGCTGAAGTAAAATTCCACAGTGTGCTTGCTTCTGTACCTATAACATAAAATCCAAAGCAGCCGACTCTCACAGAGCTGTAACTGAACAGAGATAAAACAAGGCTCTCGCCTCCACTTCCAGATCCCGTTTGAAGTCATATCGCCAGTGAGTCATGTTTCTTTTTTATTACATATTCTCTTGCTGAGATTGAGAAGTGCAGGAAAGAAATATGTCAGAAACAATTCACAACGGATCACTGTTAAATTGATCTTGCCAAGGGACTTCCCTGGCACCCAGGTCTCATTCCCTTGGCAATGCTTATCAGCACATCCATTAATTGTATAGTTGTAAGAATATAAAACCAGATGCATACGACACCAAAGCCACATGAGAATACAGCAAGAAGACATCTGTCTATATGCCAGGAAGAGAAGCTGCTCCAGAACACACTCTATCTGGCACCCTGATCTTGAACTTCTGGTCTCTAGAACTAAATAGATAACCTGTAGGTGAGAAGCCATCTTAAGGAAAGGCTCCATCCTACTCTCAAGGTTATTGAAATTTTACAGTCACACTCAGCAGGCACCTTGGAACTGAGGAGTTGTTAGACTCTTTGGACCCAGTGAATTTATTCTAGAGTGCACTTGCAGTCCAGCAGGTGATTATCTATGGAGATAACACAGCACTGTCCTCTGAACATATTACCATTCTTCCTCCTTTATTCTCACTTCTCTCACCCATTGGAGATGTTTCCAAGTTCTGGACTTTCCCAGTCTCCTTGCTCTATCTCTTACATTGTCTTAACTACAGAAATGACAACTGAGTATCCATATACGACTGCAGTAGTTTGGAAGATCTAAAATTCAGATGGCTTACTTCCTCAGCCAATTGAATATTTATAATATCCACATTACATCCTACTGTTTGAAGACATAAAGAAATAAGTTAGTGACACTTGCTTTTCTAGAGGAAATTGTCTTCATAGTGAAGAGGTAAGTAATAATGTAAACAAAAAATTATTAATGTGACACTTTTTTTCTATCAATAAAATCTCTCTTTTGAGCTTTCCAAGAATTATTGGGTTTGGGACTCTCTGTGTAGAGAGGTTCCTGTATAGTCAGAAATCACCTTCATTTTGTAGGGAAGAATCCTTGTTCCCAACATGCTTTCCAGTCTTCCTACATGAGATTTTAAATTTATAGTGGAAATTTATCTTTTATAGACTTAAGCTGCTTCCTATAGGCAGAGGAGGAGAGTTATGCAGACTTTTGGCTCTTTAGAATCTTACTTTTGATACTTTATTTTGATAATGTACCTAAACAAAATTAGTGTCATTTCATAGAAACACAAAAGCTATTTTTTCTTGAAGTCAGTATTTTGCAAACAGAAAAAAGTTCTTATAAGGAAATAAGAAAACAAGGGTAATGAAAATGCTTCCAAGAGTGGAGAGAAAGTTTTGTTAAGTACACAGAAATCATTCAGTGATCGTAACTAGGCAACAGGAAGAGAAGAGCTGCAGCCACAAAGAGGATGTGTGACTGTTCAGAAGAATAATTGCCCCTTGGGATGCCCTTTGATGATGCAACCTGCCCAGGCCTACCTGGAGATGTGGATTCAGAGGGCTTGGGATAGTATAGGGCAACTTTGAATTTAATGCACTCTGATTCACCCGTCAATCAAACAGCTTCTGCTCTAATATCCCGAGAATATGATGTTTTAGTTTACTAGAGAGTGGAGTTACCTATTCTGGATTGAATATTTGTGTTTCTCACCTCATCACCAATCTGTGAGTCAAACTCTCTAACTTTCAACTCGATAGTACGAAGAAGTGGAACATTTGCCATATAATTAGGTTGTAAGGACAGAGCCCTCACAAATGGGATCAGTGCCCACACGAAAGACCCTCCTTTGGACTCTTCCACCTTAGGAAAACACAATGGGAAGGAACCAGCAGGAACCAACAGGTCCACACAAGACACCAAATCTTCCGGAATTTTGATTCCAAATTTCCAGTCTCCAAAAACAGTGAGAAATAACTTTGTGTTGTTTACATGGCACTTCTGCTATGTCACGTGCTGTTCCAGGGACTGAAACAGAAGTGATCAGCATCTCACCCAGCTTGTGAGGAAGCACAAAGGCTACTGTTTACTGTTAGAGCCAAGTTACCATGCAGACTTGCTATTTCCTCCTATACAACACACCCAAGCTATATTTCTTTGGAATTTCCTGTCACTTAAAAGGCTAATATATATGGATGATCTCCAAAACGGCTACCTGTATCAATGGATGGCTTACCTTTCCACCTGTCACTCAAATCTCTCTGGACTCAGTACCATTTCTCTCTACTTGTCTATATAGTCACCAAGTCGTATTGCATCTACTTGCCTAAGACTTCTCAATTTGCTTTCCTCCTATCTAGTCTCAATAGTTGTATTTTAACTCAGTTCTCCTGGTTTCCCATCTCTGTTGCTACAGTAATTCTCTTAATTATTTTACTTAACTCCTGTATTACTTCCCTCTTGTCCATTTTACATAAACCCGATTGTTCTACTTTTCCTTAATTAAAATGCCTTCATAATTCTTCATTGCCTTCAGAGTATAAGATAGGTTTAACAAAGATTTCTCCATGGTTTTAGTGGTTTAATTCAAAGTTCAGTAACATACAGAGGGATACAAGCCGAATAATGGAAGGGATTTAGGCACACGGGATTGTAAACCACTGTGGTCAGGAGGGGGCTGTTGACAGCTTCCACAACTCAATATATCACTACTCTTACATCATTTTCAGTAGAAGCTGAATTTATGTGCTTTCTAATATTTTTCAATAAACATGAAACACTGAGTTACCCACTCCCCAGCCTACATAACCAACCCAGTTCAGGTATGGCAACACATTACTCTCTGTTTTAACTATTGCTCTGACTCCATCTGAGGAACTCTGATGTGTAGGGATTTCATGGCTGATAAACTGTACAATGGACATACACTGGCCAGACTAAGAGAAAATTCTCCTCCTACCTTCCTGTTCAAAACCCATATCCTCTTCATTGCATGAGAAAATCAACTTTTAAATCTTTCCACAAAATCAAAACCTTTGATAAAGCCTTCACCTTCTTTCTCTCTGTTATCTTTTTTTCACCATTTCTCAGAGTTTGGGGGCCACTCATGAGATCTCTCAAGAATAATGCCAGGTGCATTACCTTAAAAGCAGGGGGAAATGCCCACCAGAGACTTGAGACACAGAGTCAGGTGGTCATTTGTAAAGAAACATGCATGAAGGGGTTTGGTGCAAAGTTCATACAGATCTCAGTTTATCCACTCAATCTCGTGACCCAGTACCCCTAAAGTGAAGTTCCCCTCTCCAGGCAAAATTATCAAACAAGTAGAAAAGATTCTACTTTTTCTATACATCCATTTTCTCTGCTTTATACATTATCCATATCTCATTTTATGTATTACTAATCTGACAGCATTTGCCATTTATAGGTCTGTAACTTTTTATAATCATGAAAATCTTGGGAACTCTGTGGATACTTTTATCAGGAAAATATATTGCACACAATTTTTTGTAAACTTTGAATTTTTGTACATGTGAAGTATCAACCCCTTAAGGGACTTTATTTAAGAACTCCCAGGTGCCATATAACCTGATTTATTCTAAGGTGTGATTTCTTACATGTAAACAAAAGAAATCAAAACCCTGTAAATTTTATTTATATTCTTCCCTGTTGAGTAGTCTATAACCTAAATAACTCAAACACTACTGAGTTTCACAGCTAGCATATCTTCTTACAGAGTATCTAGGAATATCTAAGTATCTTATTTGTGGAGGCTTGTTGAAAGTTTCTGGTTTTGAAAAGGTTGTGTTAATATTTAATTTGGATACTTCCAGAAATGTCTCCTGTCTAGACAGGAAGGGCAATGTCTTCCATCTGATGGTTCCTGACTTAAATAGTCATTCTTCCAGTGAGAAAAAAAGATAGGTGGGCTAGCTGACGCATAGAAAGGAAACTCTTAGCCTGTCATCACTTTACTGTGGGACTCATGGCTCATAGTATCCCCCAAAACATTGTTTCTATTAGATCATGAAGGATGCTGAGACTCTGAGGAAAAGGTCATACATCTCCCAAAGGCAGATTAATATCACCACATTGAAGATGTGATACATCAAATGGACAACTAGCTGAATCATCTCCCTAGAGAGCCTGCTTGAGTGAGAAACCAAATGAGGACCAGAAAGTTCAATCAGCCATACTGTGAAGTTAAGGGACCTAGATGAACCCCTCTGTGGTCTCTACCACCATGAGACTGTGGCTGTCAGGAAAGGAGAAGTTCGGGAACTTTTGTTAAGTGTGCACATGTTTACTGTCTTTTCTATATTTTCAGCATAAAGCATGATCATCTAAAAGAACAGGGCAATAGGATAGCTATGACCTCTTTGCTTTAGCATACCACTGATGTTAGCACTGTGAAACAGATCTCTAATTTCTTTTTTCTTATATATAGTTTCTGACACCTATCCACTATATTTGCGCTTTCCTCTGAGAGATTTCTTACTTACTCACTCAGTCTGGCTAAAGAAGAAGGAAATATTTCTTGATGATCTTGTAAGAGGGATGCAGTGCAAAGCTTGAACATCCTCTTTATATTCTGACTAAGTCATCAAACATGGTTCTGATCAAGCGTCTTGTGCTAACTCACAGTTTGCATGAAATATAGAGATAGAGACGTGTTCATTACTAGGATAAGCACCAACAGATTCACCATGTGAAATAGTGTGTAATACAGATATGTAGTTTCTTTAACAGATAAATGGCAAGTTTAAAGGAAAGTGGGTATTAATGGAAAGACATTTGAGTATATATCTACTAAATAAAATGTGTGACTCTTATTTCAAATACTTGAAAAATCTAGATCTTATGATGGTCAATTAAACACAGAACAAATATTACAGGAATCTATTTAAAATTCAAAATTCACTAGAGGAGAGAGAACTTTTGGGGTGATGGTAACATTCTACCTTTTTATCAGAGTCCTGACTCTATTGACATACTAATTTATGAAAATTTACTAAACTATAAACTTGGGAATCACATCCTTCTCTTTATATTTTAAAACACAACATTTTCTTACAAGAGAATTTGAACACTGCTCCTTGATGCCTCTGAGGAGTTGGTAGGGGTCTGGTTGTAGTGGTAGTGGTTGATGATGCTGTAGTTTGAGAAGGATATATTTTAGAAATATATACAGAAATGAATATGGGTGAAATGTAAGGACAAAATATGATGGTTGAGACTATCTTCAGAGAAGTGAGTGGGTGATGTGAAGGTGAGTAGCAATTCAGATTGTCCATGTTTTAAGCAGTGTGAGAACTCCCATCTGCTTTGCTGAGGTCAGGATAATGGTTTCAATGGAGACATAATGATCTATCTTCTCATGTGGTTGAGAATATTCCCTTATAGAAAGTCACTGTGGAGTTCCCTTCAAGGTTTCTTGGCCTGGTTCACTCCCTGCATATTGCTTGGACTTTTGCCTTCTCTTCTCCTACCATTGTAACCTCTCTTACCGGGGCAGCCACCAGTTAGACCTTTTAATCTAGTGTCCATCACAGCTAGTGAAGCTCAGCTGAACATAGGAGATGAAACTTATCCTACCATTCCTGAGTCATCAACCTGCATTTGAAGTTAATTTATAAAAATCAAGGATGGGCTCCTCCCCGGTAAATGGATTCTAATTCTAACGATTAATTCTAATTAACTAATCAACCCCCAAAAAGTCCTGTATTAAAGTCCCTTTGTGTCCTACCTCCTCCCCCTCTTCAAATACGCATACATAGTTAGGATTTATCTCTTAATACTTTCTAGATGACTGTGAATGGCATCAGTGACACAGTTAGCTGTCCCCAGCAAAGTCCCTCTACTCACTACTGATCTAAACCATCCTGCGAAGCTTTTCATAAGCTTTGATGCCAGAAAGTGGTCTCTGAAGTTTCTCTCAGTTCTAAAACTTCGGTGGTCAGAGCCTTCAACCAATCTTCTCTGTAATGTCCATAACTGTTGGGTTTTATTCTAACTGAGGAATTTTGGACTCATGGAGAGAACAGGAAGAGAGAGCATTTAAGAACAGCCTGTTGACTGGGGATTTCCACAAAGGGTGGGCAAGAACACCAACAAGCACGGTTATGACTGTGTGGAGGAAGCAAATGGTTCATCTAAATACGACTTTTTGAGGAATTTGGACTTGGCTTAACCTGGTCTCCAGCCATACATTTTCAGCCTGAAAACAAAGCATTCAAATTCATGCTTGGTTTAGGAATTAATATAGAGATGTGATTTGAGGAAACTAAAACATTTTATCAACTTCTGTGAAACTTACTACCCTGTGTAATTCTGTGCTTCAAGGCACTTTATCACATGCTCCCAGCCTGGGCCAGCTGCCCCAGTGCCCCCCTGACAACTACTTGTTCAGGGTTGTCCAGTTCTCTCACAGGTATTGGAAGGTCTACTTGACTCTGTCAGGTAAACTTTCGTTTCTCTGACCCTACAGTTCCTTTATTTATCCACACAGACATCTGCTTCCATTGCCTGAGACCAACTCATGGAAAGACTATCACAAGGTAAAAACAACTAGACATTTTTCTACTATTTGTGATATCAGTTCAAGTTACTAGAGAATTCTTAGGAGAATTCAGTGTACCTTGAATGCATTCAATAAATTGTCCACAATCTAGACAAAAATAGTTTCTACTGTTTAGGACAGGGACTGATAGACTGGACCCTGAAAATTGTTTAACCTTTTGGTACCTTTGTACTGCTCACATTAGGTCTGTCACGTATGTAGAGGCCACTGGAGTCCACTGCAGAATAATACTGTGTTGTTGATAAAAATTCACAACCGTATTGATTTTGGGACAACATCTGATCACATGTGTATGCCTCTTTAACCAATAGGTGGAGATTCCCTTTGAAGGTTGTTGCTGGAGAATTTCTCTCCAGCTCCCAAGTCTGGCCAGTCCCGGAACCCACTCATAAAATAAACACACAGACACTTACATTATTTAAACTGCTTGGCCATTAGCTCAGGCTTATCATTATCTAGCTCTTACTCTTATATTTAGCCCATTTCTATTAATCTCTACTTTGCCACATGGCTCGTGGCTTACCGGTACTTTACATCTTCCTTGTCCTGGCGGTGGCTCCAGGCAGTCTCTCCTATCCTTCCTCCTTCCTCAATTCTCCTCTCTGTTAGTCCTGCCTATACTTCCTGTCTGGCTACTGGCCAATCAGTGCTTTATTTATTAACATATTTGTCATACAGAACATCCCACAGCAGAAGGTAAGTAGTTCTTTTCTTGTTGGGGTTGGGGAGGGCTTAGAAGATGCTTTGAAATAAGTTTTGTGAACAAGAAGGAAGGTGACACTCAGAGAAACACTTTAAACAGACTTAGTCTACAACCACACAATGGTTAGGGCTAGCACAAGACAGTTTTACCACAGGGAGAATAAGAGATGATTATTCTCTAGCCAAATATAAGGGACTAACTCTAAGGAACAGGAATTTAGGTCATCCTCAAAGACATGCTCTATTCTGAAAGTGGTTACGTGAGATTTTATTAGCTGTAGAATAAAGGGTCATATTTCATATTTTAAAGCATTTATCAAATACATTAATAAGGTCCATAAGTAGATGAGCTACAGCAAGATAGGCAAGACTGTACTAGAGGTTTCAGATGCTATCTGTGACATTCTTAGCTTTTTATTTTTATTTTTATTTTTTATTTTTTTTGTAGAGACTAATGGTCTTCTAAGAATACATTTTAAAGGTTTGGATAGTCACTAGTCACAAGGTAGTTAGGTCAGACACAAGTGTGGGCAATGAATGACTTTCAATGAGACTAAAAATAGCCTAGGGTAACTGGGCTCTTATCTGTAACATTTTAGCCTCACAACAAGAAGTCCGTCAGTCACTCAGCCTTATAGAGTCTTCATCACAGGTGTTGTTTATATCTGGGAACTTCGGATCACAATGAGATTTGTCCACAGGGTTCTGGTGAGGCAGGGGAGCATGCCTCTGTGCACAGGTCATAGATTATGTTGAACAGCACTACAGTGTTCTGAATATGGCTCCAGGTGAGGGAGGGACGCATGCCTTTGTGCATGGGTCATAGATTGGTGTGACAAACAGCAGTACAGTGTTCTGACCATGGCTCCTGCTCAGATTGCCAAACATCTAATGTTTTAAACACAGAGTAATTAAGAGTTCCTCTGGCATTGGTGTACCTAAGCTCTCAGAACTGGGCCTCCTTCCCTGCAGTCAGCACTTGGTAAATGTCAGCTCTTTTGGACTGAAGGTGCTGAGCAAATATCCAAGAATGATGACGCTCTTGATGTGATGATTAAGGATCTTCAGAGGTAAAATCTTGTCTTCAACATGTGGGTTACAGTTTTAATGGTGTCGCAAATGACCAGAAAAAGAAATAATTATATGCCATAATAAAGAATGCTGGACTTACAAGAAAGGGGCATGGGTTTGGGGGTGCACCCCATGGCTTGTTTCTATTATAAAGCTATGATTTGATGCAAAGTAGTGTTTATGCCATTGTTTCTTTGATTAGACACATATTAATGTTATGAAAAGAAGTGTCAATTCGGATCCTTGTGACTCCATTCGCCTGGGGGTATGTTTGTTTATCACTTCGTTTCCCGGCACTTACATCCTTACTGAAGTCCCAACCCCAAGAAGAAAAGGAGAAATAGACAACCTGAGGTGAGATTTGACAACTGTTCCTCCTTGTCTCTTATTTGCAATAACATGTATGTTGAGAGTAGCTGTTTTTTCATGCTAGAGAGGGGCCTACCATAGTACTGACCAGCCTTGCTTATTACTGACTGCCTACATTTCTAACCTGACCCTGGCAGGGTCATGGCCACTGATGGTAGCCCTGCGACAGCAACATGCTGGTCTCTGAATCCTGAGTAGACTGCCCCCTTCTAAGCTAAAGACCAAGCAGTCATATGAATTAGAGTACTTAACAACCTAACAGCAGGGATGGCAGATCCAAGAAAAGATTTTTAAGCTGATGAGTTAAATTTCATATACAGTATGCCTTCAAGAATGACCCCTAAAGGGCATTTATAACCATCTTCCTAAAATCATAAAAAAGAGACCTGACATATATTGGTATTTTCTTTAGTTAATTCACTCACAGAAGCAATGCTCATTATCAATTCAGAATCTAAACTGACACACTCCTCAGGAAGGATAACTGAAATTCTGTAGACATTATCATGCAAATTATGCCTTAACGCTCCTCCATTGGAAAAGTGTTCCATTGTACAGAGCCACCTTGGCATTTCCATGCAAGAGACAGGCTTAAGGAACAACAGGATTGACTTAAAGAAAGTCTAGTAAAGATAACAGATTTTTAAGTGTCATAAATAGAGATTTAAATTTGTACAGAGCTGGCATAATATTTTAAATGTAAAGCCTGCAGCATGTAGGGTTGCATTCATATTATTTCAGCAAAAATGGTGCAGCAAACCCCAGATGCTTTATTTGTAAAGGTTAACACTCTTGGCAAGATAATTTAAAACAATCCAACAAAGTCTGGTGTCTTACAGTTGTGGGGGGCGGGGCTGCTACACAAAACACCCAATGATGGGAAACAGAAAATGAAAAGAGGTCTGTTTAGCTCAAGGTTCAAGAGGCTGAAAATCCCAGATTGGGCAGCCTATACCCTACTGACTCCTGAAGGAACATTAATCCATTCAAAGCCTTCATAGCTTTACCAACTTTTGAGGTCCTACATCAACACCACCACATTGGAAACACACTTAGTAACAAATTGTCCTTGCTCTGTCCCCTGCAGTACTATTTCTACAGAAATGTTTTTCACTTGCGAAGAACAGAATCATCTTTAATTAAAGAAGCCTAATGTAAATACCAGAAAAATGACTAGTGAAGAGGACATTCCTGTGAGGAAGAACAGAGATTGTTGGAGATAGATAAGGCAAATGTCAGAAGGAATTGGTCTGTGGACTGGGTGGAGGCCACTGTAAGGAAGAATACCATTTTTCTTAGAACAGGGCTTGGAAGGCTTTCAGTCAGGAGCTATGAGGTAAAGATTTTAAGCATGTTTTCCATCTCAATGGTTCAAATCCTTACTGTGTTGTGAAAAAGAGATGTATGCAATGTATAAATGAATAAATATGACTATGTTTCAATAAAATTTCATTTACGAAAAGAGACAGACTAGATTTGATTCATGGATCATGGCCCTTTTAGAGAGTAAGCAAGAATAAATATGCTAAGACATTAGTTGAGAGAAATTGGGGGCCCTTTTCTGGTTTCTTAGTGAAGTAGGAAGGCAGGTTTCTTAGAGGATGGATGTCTGCTACCTGATAAGAAACACAGGTGGAGAACAGAAGGAAATGGGGACATCTCAGAACAGTCTTCAGAGAGTCAGAGAGAGATAAAAACACACAGAGGAGCTGTCCAAATTAATGAACCAACCAGCAGCTTTCAAATCATGGCAAATAAAGTGGGTGGAAGCATCACCATATGAGATGTGCCTAGTTACCAACTTCTTTTATATCTTAAAAAAAGTTGGTGTATGTTGTATATTCTAGAGACAGAGAAAACCAAACTTTCATCTACTCTAGTATCATGCTTAAAACTCTCCATTGTAAAACCCATAAAGAAATGTGTCTTCTATTTATAGGTCTTATTGCACAACCCATTTTACATTGCACAAAAATCCAAGCACTGTATTTATGGATCAGCAAGCAACCAATGGCTGGGACCCAAAGGGGAAATAGGGGCAATGGATAAACTAAAGATATAGACTAGTCTTCAAGTTAGCAGCAATGAATAGCAAGGTTGCACCATGAAGGAGTTTCATTCTCTTTCCTTTCTGCAGTCTTGGGTGCAAAGCTCTAGGTAGAAGAAATCACAACACTATTTCCCCACCAATAATTCATGTGTTTCAGAAGTGAGCTGACACTGAGCATCTCAGGGACATAAGGAAATTGAGATGAGTGAGCAGCAGATTCTCATTTAGAGAATGGTTTCTTCCTAAAATGACTGGGGCGCCTCACATTTCCTGTAAGGACCAGACTGGGTTGGTCTGACTTTGCCACATACTGTGAAGCAGAGTGTCACCTGTCAGTCAAACATAGCATTTGATGGAAAAGATTGGCAGGCACCAGTGGATACACTTCCATTTCCTCTTAATGATCCTCTGGAGGAATGGACAGGGCTCTCAGGCATTTTGATCAGGGAAGCAGTTAAAAGTATCGCACTGAGTCTGCGAATCACCACAGCTGGAAGACAGGCACAACTGCCATTTCTTTGAAGTTGCTAATTTGCCTAAAACTGACAGAGCAAGGCTTGTCAAAGAGGATTACTTGGTACCATCAGGCTCTCCCTAAGAGGATTTCCATTATGCGACCTTTAGTCTCTGCTAATTAAGAGCAGGCTACTGCACAGGTCTTTTACGTTTGTCACCTTAAATCATTTCTTTGATTTCCTTATTTCAGGGAGGAATCATCTACCTCTTGACACCAGGATGTGGAGTTAAGAGCACTCTGTGGCAAGACTGTAGGCATTCGCCAAGCTTGGACGACAGTCCCTAAATGAAAGATGTTGGCAATCTCTACTCAAA
>CABHPR010120630.1:545-28465 GCA_902168415.1 Peromyscus melanophrys | reverse complement strand
TCTCTCTCTCTCTCTCTCTCTCTCTCTCTCTCTCTCTCTCTCTCTCTCTCTCTCAATGGAGACATGATATGGCATTTCTCTAGTTTTAGTTGACAGTATATTTGTGTGAGGGGAGTAGTGGAAGAGATATATTAATTTAAAATATTTCAAATAGCCCAGAAGTGATATCCTGAAAATTAACAGAATTATCCAAATGACTTCTCTACCCTTGGCATTTTCATTGTGTCTTCTTGCATACTCAAATACTAAAACCACTGAGTACCTGATAGAATTCCCTGACCTGGCACCCAGCTACTAGGAAAGGATTCGAATCTTACTCATATGTTGTCAGAAGTAAAAGCCAGTAGTGTCTTAGATAAATCAGTATCTAAAAACTAAGTGCTCAGTCATCTTCATTTAACTTCAAATCTTTGTCTAAACATATGGTTTCCCAGAGAATTCAGCCTCATCTTACTTCTCTGTCATACTTAAAGCCTAGCTCATGACTCAATTCTTGACCTGTATGACCCATGGCTAATTCCTTCATGTTGCCATCACACCGTGACTGACCTTGATCTAAGTGATTCCCATTGCTATTTCTTCATTTTCTATTACTAAAATGATTTAAAGTAATGACTTCTCCTTTGTACATTGACAAAACATTGGAGACTGATGGCTGAAGAGTGGAAAACTAAATTAAAGTCATAATTGTTTTTCTTTCTGTGACACTGAGAAGGTCATAGAAGGTTACAGAAGAGAAACACAGGTAGGACAGTCTGTCTGGCAGTGGATCAGAGAGACAAGGATGCAGGAGAGTCTATACAGAGACCAAGAAGGGACCGAAAGGAGTCCTCATTTGTAACATGAGCCTTTGCTCCTAATTTGGTTTTGGCATCATACTGATAATCAGACAATTAATATGTCAGTCATGCTCACCTTAGATCATTTATGATTTCTATGTGGCGAGGTATTTTATTGGATGTCTAGAAGGAGCCGCACAGGAAAGTATAGTAAAATCAGAGGAAATTAAGTGAAACATGCCTAGTAGGAGCCAAGCACAAACGCCCGTTCTTGTACTTTGCTGTTCTTTCCAGATGTGCAGAATTTTCTGGAAATGTAAGGTGGGGGAGAATGGCTAATGATACCTAAAAATATAAAATTGGATTCAATGACTAGCATGCTGGAAAGGTGTGTTTCAGATGTACCTTATGGAAAGAATAATGACAGGAGAAACTGTGTCTCAGCTCCCTGGCAGGCTACTTTCCTTCCCGTCAGGAGGATCGAGCGTGTTATATCTGGCCGTCGCATGCTTTGCTTTACTGCACATTAACCCACTGAACATATATTAAGGACATAGTGCCAAAGTAGCTGTACAATGTCTCTGCTTTTAGCTCCTAGTTGGCTGGCAGTTACTGTACATTTTAAAAAGTAAGATATATTACTGTGGAATACAGGGAAATGCTTTCTTTATAGATTGAGGCTAGTGGGAAATGTGGAAATAAGTGTTTCACAAAGCCTTTTCTATGCTTTCAACTTCCTTGAAATCACCCTAGCTTCCTCATACTCCAAGTTTTAGAGATTGTTGTTTACCTGATGCTGCTGACAAAGTTCACCTTTCTAATGGAAACTCTCTTCCCATCAGAAGACATCAGCAGACCTATCATGGGGAGGAACTTGATTCAGTCTTATTTCACACACCATTTTATGACCACATACTACTTTCTGTATCTGTATGGGTAAAGAGCTTGACTTGCTCTTTGAAAGCACGAAGTCACATGCCCTGGGTGCATTACCCAAATTTCTACCTTGTCTTGATTTCTTGATCTTATCATTTTCCAGACCAAAGTCTGAAACAAAGGACCATTTAGACTTACAAGGAAAAAGGGTGAGGGATCTTCCAGTGTGGCAACTTCATCCTTTTTCCGCTATTCAGAACGTTCCAGTTGCTCATCTATTCATTCAATATCTGTCTCCTGAGATTTACTACCTATGGAGTACTAGACACTTCAGTGAACATAAAAATCTATTAGACACAATCTCTGTGTGCAAAACTTTAGATTCTACCTGGTAAGAAAAGCAATTCCTTAAACTAAAAGTATTAGATGGGAGAATGAGCCCAGGCATAAGAAAGGGACCACCAAGCACTAAAGGAGTGTGTGAAAAGACACTGGAAGCGTAAATCAGAAATATATTTACTTTATGACCCAGGAAACTGTTTTATAGGGAATGTTCTGTTTAATTGGCAATAGGAAATCAGATCAAGTTTCTGAGCATAGAGATCTGGTGGGTGGATAGGAATTCAAACAAGGAAGCAGGGCACACACCTAAGTGCTCAGCAAACGGACAAGCATGCCGCTTTGCTTATGTTATGTATGTTGACATGCAGGGAACTCATGAGGATGCTCAAGTGTCCCACTCTGCCAAGCAGACACACTCATGGACGGATTGCACTACATGGACATATTGTTCTTTTCAGTTGTGCCTCTGACTCCTGGTCCAAAGAAGTATGGAGACCTCTATCTGTCCTCCTAAGTGCTATGCTCCAACTGAAGCTTGGTGCAAACTCTTGTCTCCTGAAACCTGAGATTGGCAAGTAAGTGGTATGGATGTGTACAGCTGTAACCCCAAAATGAACTTCTGGAAATCAAAGGGAACTTGGATTTCCTGGGTTGCTTTTTCAAGTTTTCCCACAACAACAACTACTATCCCACACAACCATACCCTCAAACACATGGTAATTAAAACTTCTACACAGAGTCCATTCCTCATTCTGAAAGCTTCACCATTAGGTCTTTTCTGCTCACATATTAAGAGAAATACGTATCATCATCTGCACTGTGACTCAGACCTTTTCAAAACCAATTCTTATCTCATTTAGAATCAACTATGGGTAGGTACTATAGAGTGAATGAATGTTTCCTCATCAAATTCATGTGTTATCATACCTTCCAATGTGTTTGGACCCGAAGCCATTCAGTAATGAACAAAGGTAGACTTGATCATGATGGTGGCACCTTCATGGGAATATCATATTAAGGGGGAAGGAAACAGAATCTCCTCTTCCTCTCCTCTCCCCTCCCCTCATCTCCCCCTTCCTTTCCTGTCCTCTTCTCTCTCCTCTTTCTCTCCCTCCTCCCCTCTCCTGTCTTCTCCCCTCCTCTTCTCCTGTCCTCTCCTCTCTCGTCTCTTCTCCTTCCCTCTCTTCACATCTTTTCTCCTCTACTTGTTTCTATATTACACACATATCAAGGAAGACCATGTAGAACATAACCAGGGAAAATCTTCACCATTAGCTAAAAGCAATCAGCACCTTCTCATATTTCCAGCTTCCAGAATCACAGGAAAGAGTTTTTTTTTTCTATGAAGTCTTTATATTTGAAGATAGCAAGGTACTTTGGCTGAGCCTTCTATCCAAAGGAATCATACTCAGAATGTCACCTTTTATCTGACTCATGACTCAGAATATTGGGTTGGGTTAGCTTGTATTTTTGCAACAAATAAAATCTCTCAAAAATACTTTCTGAGAATAAGAACATTGCAATTAAGAATGAGTCCTGGATAGTAAAGAATATATTCAACTCTGTTGGCAAAAAAATAAAAAAAGCCTTTATAAACCTCTTTTCTTTATGACCTGTTCGCTTATGGAGCCAAATGGCTTGGGTTTCTAGAGTCTTAGTTTGAGAATGTTTACAATAGCCTACTTTGCTTAGGAGATGGCAAGGCAGTAGTTATGAGGCACGCATGGAAGGGTTGTTACACCTTCGGGAATTCTTTACCACAGCCTGGGCTGCAGGAGCCCGTTTTATTAATTCAGATGACGTTGGCGAAGGCACTGGGAAAGCCACTGATTGTCAGCTGTGTTTACTGCACAGAAAGGAAGCCTAAGCCTGGAGACCAGAAACCAAAAATGTTCCAAGTTTGGCTTTGGCTATAGGAGCATCTACATTACTCAACACAATAAAAATTAAAACTAATAGTTCTATGGGTCTTAAAGTATTAGACAGAAATGTCCGCTTTGCAGAGCTCAGTCCTACAGAGCATCCCAATTGCTTAGGGTACTTTCGGGTTATGTCCTTGTCCACCATGTTGTCTAATGCTACAGATGGATTAGAGGATGTCAGATCTACTCGCTTCCTCTAAAACCTGTTCTTATTTGTACAGGGTTGGCCAGTGTCTTTGAAGTTCATGCTTCCTTTTGAGTGTGAGCACACTGAGGACAGCTAAAATAGTTAGAATATAGCACTCACGTGCTGCAAAACCAGGGCCAATGGCATCACTAGAAATCTCTTCATTGAAATTGACAGATGCTGCAACATTTTCCTTTTGGATTAAAGAAAGAGGGTGATGTCATATCCATCCTTATACACAGACATTAAGACAGTTCATGCATGCATGTCACCAAGAACCTCTTCAATCACCTCCCAAACGTGTCTATACCCTTTCATGCTTCCAGAGCTATGAAAAGTATATACTTGTTACCTGTCTGTTTATCTAGAGAAAGGGATGTGAGGTGTCATGTATCTTTACTTTGCTGAGGAGACTGCTTGAACCTGTTTCAAAATCACTAAGTACTGTGTGGAATTGGGAAGCAAAGTGTTCTCCAACTTTATGTAAAGAAACCATACTTATCTAGAGCCTTGTTTGGAGTACGTCTAAGCCATGAGAGCTTAAGAACATCCATGAGATTAGCTTTGGAATACTGGTATTTGAAAGTGGCATAGGTCTCTGTAATCTTCTAGATAACTTCACAAGCAAAACATAAGAAAGAGATCAAGAGAATACAAAAGATTCTATATGGAGATTATTGGTAGATGAGTATTGGTGCATAGTGTAACCAGAAGTACTTGAGTTTTAAGGAGCCAAGGGTCCTGTATAACCAAGCAAAATTAAAGCAAAGATTATCAATCATGCTAGCTACAGAGAGGATGTAAGACATTCAACTACCCCAAATACTTTATTTCCATCTACTTATTGGCAGATTAAGTATACCGATAAAAATACACACTTCAATAAATTAATTTGGGAGCTTGTATTATGTATGTGCCACATAAAGTTGTAAGAGCTGCATCCACTAGAGGAAAAATCGTTCATGCTTCCCTGGTGACTTCTCCTTAGTGATGCAGATTAATAAAAAGAATACAAATTCAGAAGAAAGGAAGAGAGCAAATGACACCCATTACCAACTGCCTGAATCTGGGAGGAAAAGCCAGGGTTGGTTGGCAAGCAGCCACCCTCTAAGGCAGACGATGGGGGAAAGGCAATGCCTGCAGTTTCGATAACAAAAGGGAGCAGGACAGCTTTACAAAATGGAACAGGGTGGGAGAGAGTCCTCTCCATCCAGTGTGGTCAGTCCTGAGCAGGGTGTGCCCAGCTCCTAATCTGGAGTAAACGCTGCTACAGAGGGTGGGAACTATGGGTTAAGAATCAGCCTCTGAAAAGATGAATATGTTTTCACCACCCAATAACTTGGGGGGCAGGATGGCGGGTACAAGGGGCATAAGCCTTGCATCTGATGGAAATCAGAGACCAAATGAGGGGGCATGGGTGGACATAGAGATCCTAAAGCAGATTTAACATTGAACTTATCACTGTGCAGACTGTGGTCAAATCACGCAGAAAACTTTTGGCATACACATATCATATAGGTGCAAGGAAAGGCACTTGGCCATAAAAGGAACCAACAGTCCTTCTTAAAAAAAAATCCCTGCATGGGAGGAACACACAAACTGTCCAGCATATGTATATTTGTATATACATAAATATTCCCAAATATGACCTGTTGAGCACATGCTGTGGGATGTCCTTCTATATGCTGTGAATGGGTATTGTTCTCGTGAGGTGTTAATAAAGCAGTTTTGGCCTATGGCATGGCAAGATAAGGTTAGGCAGTTCAATCAAACTGAGGATTCAGAGGAAGGAGGGCAGAGTCAGGGCAGACTCTGTGAGCTGCCCAAGAAGCAAGATTCTGAGGGACCAGTTAAGCCATGGGCCATGTGGTGATACATAAATTAATAGAAATGGGTTAATTTAAATGTAAGAGCTAGTCAGTAATAAGCCTGAGCTGTCAGCCAAGAATTTATAATTAATATAAGCCTCTGTGTGGTAATTTGGGAAGCAACCGCCAGGTTTAAGCTGGCAGATGGGACAGAAAGCTCCACCTCCATTTACATACATATGTACAGGTAACAACAATTGATGTAAAAAGAGAGGCCAAGTGCTGTGGGATGGTCTTTGCATGCTGTAAATATGTGTTGCTATGATTGTTAATAAAGAAGTTGCTCTGACTTATGGTGAGTCAGGTTATAGCCAGGCAGGAAATCCAAGAGAGAGATAAGAAGAAGAATGGAGAGAGAGGGGAGATGTGAGCCAGCTGCCCAAGGAGCAACAAGGTGCCAGCAGACCAGTAATGCCATGGCCACATGACAAAACATAGGTTAATAGAAATGGGTTAATTTAAGTTGGAAGAGCTAGCTAGCAAGAAGCCTACCATAGGCCATACAGTTGGTAATTAATATAAGCCTCTAGTGATTATTTTATAAGCGACGGCAGGACTGTGGGGCCGGGCAGAATTAGAGAAACACAGGACCCGGTGTGACCGGAGAAAATTATGGCTACAGCCAGGAATCTGAAGGAGTGCAGGGAGTGGTGTATGAGGGGATTTGGAGGAAGGAAAGGGAAAGGAGAAATTTTGTAAATGAAATAAAAATATTCAAAATAAACAATCAAAAACTTAGAGTGAAGATGATTGATCAAAGAAAATATACATTTCTTCCTATTTAAAAGAAAAAATGGGGTGCAAACTTTGGAATGTTAAACTGTTATCTGGACAATTCACATTCTTGTCAGAGCATAAATATGGAAGTAAATGAGGGTTCATGAGTAAATATCTGAAATTTTCTTTAAAAGAATAAGTACCCCTTAGTTTTATTGTCAGGGAGGGAAAAACGCATTGATAATATTAAAAGTTTTCATATGATTTTGTGAGACTCTCATCCACTGTTGATAATTTTATAATACATGTGCAATAAATGTAACCACATCCAAAATTATTCTGGTAGTTATGAATGATCTAATATAGTGATCCGTTAATTCACTGGAAGATCCTTCCAGGACTATAGTCTTACTATTGTTTTTAGTAATGATACTCACTAAAATATGATTTTTTTTCATATAGAAACAAGCACACACAAAGAAAACAAAACTTGTCGATTTGTCTTAAAACAAAAAACAGAAACAATTCCCTCTCAGTTGGTGGCTAGGTGGCTCTAAGGCAGGAGTCCCTTACTGGCAGCTCGTTCTAGGAGTCTGGTGTATATTTCAAGAGACTATTCTCTGAGATTTGGCCTGTCAAATGCTCCAATCTAGAAGAGAAAATCACTTAAGTCAAAATCATGTAGTATACCAAATAGTGAAATATGATCTGAGTCAGGCTGGAGTGAAGTTCCCTATCTCCCCAGGAGAGAGGAGAATCGTGGCAACTGCTGGCAGGTGCTGCTAGGGTCAAAGGCACTGCACCACAAAAACGACGTGTCATCAAAAAATGCCAACCCCAACATCACAGAAGGAAAGGCAAGAGAGCAAACAGGTGGACTCCAGGTGCCCATGTGCCCATCCAGGAAAGAAACATCTCTGGGATGGGAAGTCAATTCTCGTTATCTCTACAGATACATTTTACATTTTCCTTAGTATTATAATTCTTTATTAGCTTCTCATTTCTACTCTTTTACTGACCACCTTTTGTCTTTTTCCTTTTTTTTCATATCCTTTTTTTTTTTTATAGATTTAACAGACTATTGCATCCAACAATTGCTGAACATACATTCTCCTCATGGAATGACCTCCAAAACAGATGATCTTTTAAGACATTAAGGAAGTCTTAAATACTTGAGATTTAAGATAACTTCCTGTAGTCTGTCTCATCACAATGCAATAAAACTAGGACTCAAGAGCAAGAGAAGCTTCAGAAAGTACAAACCCCTACCATTTGAATAACACACCACTGAAGGATAAGTGGGTTGGGTAAGAAATCGGGAGAGAAATTACCACAGCCATTGCAATCATGAACCCACAGAAGCCGCATTTGCCAGCACTGGTCCTTCACAAGGCTGTGAATTATCAGTCATGGATAGGGAAGGAGCTAATGGGACCCAACCCCACTACTCACAAATTATTGACTTCTAATAGAGGAAGGGGAGCCATTCTCTGCAGATGTACACCTACTCTCTGGTGACTTCAGCGGTCTCCATTGGATAGTTTCATCCTAACAGTCACACAGATAGCCCTGATTAAACTCTATAGCTCACAAAACAAAACAAAGACAGGAAGTCCTATAGGGAAAGGGATATTGGCGGGGAGGAGGGTGATGGGAGGGAGATAAGAAAGGATGGGAGTAAAAGTGAACAGGAGGCATTGTGTATATAAATAAAGTTATCAAATAATAATTTAATTGATAAAAACAAAGAGTGAAAGAATTATCTTCTGTTCTCAATTTCTTTGCGGTGATCTATTAGTCACTTTCTATTTGTAAAGTTAGTTCAAAGAAAACAGTGTAATTCATAGATATGTTTGACTAAGCAAATGGAAGCTGTCTGTGTCACTAGATAGAAAATACAATGCCCTGCAAACACCTCCTTTTGTAGATAGTGCACACAAAATGGCTAGAATAAGCAACTGAAATCACAACATACCAGAATTCCTGGAGTACAATGAAAGAGGTTCTAAGAGGGAAGTTTGTGGCTATGAGTGCGTTTAGTGAAAATACAAACAGATCCCAAAAACAACACACCTGCATGTCTTAGAACACAAGACCAAGCAAGTCAATCCCAAATCTGTAGATGTAACGAAGTATTAATGATCAGAGAAGAAATTAATGAAATGAAAACAACAGGATAAAATCTACAAAGAATGTAAGAAACAGAGGTATTTCTTGAAAAAAAGATAAACAAGATCGATAAACCCTTGCCTAAACTAACTAAAAGAAAGAAAATAAAAACAGGTCCAAATTAATGAAATAAGAGATTAAGAGGAGACATTTACAGAGACCAGTGGAATTCAGATGCCCATTAGGTCATACTTTGAAGTTTTACATTATAATAAATTGGAGAGTATAAAGGAAATAGATACATTTCTAGATATATATGACCCATCAGAATTAAGTCAAAAGGAAATAAACAACTTAAATAGACTATAATGAGCAGTGATATTGGGACAGTAATAAGACATCTCCCAACAAAGAAAACCCAGACCCCACAGCTAGAGAGAGAGCTCATTCAAGAAAGTCTTTGTAGCATGAATCTTAGTCTTGTTAATAAAAACAAACCTGGAGCCAGGTATTGGGGTAAATGCTGAAAGATCAGAGAAGCAGAGCAAGCCACACCCACCTCACCTTGCCATTTCCTCAGCTGATCCTGTTTCCTCAGACTGGAAGCTTCTGTGTCCTCATCCAAATGGATCTCAGCTGAACTGCTGCTCAAATCCTTAAAGCTTAACCAGCTCTAGTTCCTGGTTTTCATGCCTTATGTACCTTTCTGCTTTCTGCCATCACTTCCTGGGATTAAAGGCATGAGTCATCATGCCTGGCTGTTTCCAGTGTGGCTTTGAACTCACAGAGATCCTGATGGATCTCTGCCTTTGGAATGCTAGCATTAAAGGTGTGAGTGCCACCATTTTCTGACCTCTGTGTCTGTCTAGTGGCTGTTCTGTTCTCTGACCCCAGATAAGTTTATTAGGGTGCATGATATATTGGGGAACACATTATCACCATAGGTCTTGCTTTACTAGCCTGAGAATATGAGTTCAATTTCAAAATTGCACATTAAAAACATCCAGCTGTGGTGGCACGTGACATGTGTCTGTAATCCCAGGACTGAGGCAGCAGAGAAAGAGAAAGATGCAGACTAGCCTTAGCCTAAACATCAAGTTCCAGGAAATGAAATAACTCATTATGAAAACAAAAAAATACAAAACCAAGATGGATTGCACTGGAGGAGACGCACCCCAAGGTTGGCCTCTAGCCTGTACATGCATGTGCACACACATGCACCTGCACACACACACACACACACACACACACACACACACACACACACACACAAATAGGAAGAAAGGGGGCTCGGGTCACAACGAGTACACTGTAGAATTCTATCTACTGTTAAAGGACTGACATAAATCCTCCACCAACCATTCATTCCATGTTAAGGAAAGGCGGAAGGGGATGCTACCAACTCACCTTATGAAACCAGTGTTATCATGATACTGAATAAGATCAGAATACACTAAACCACAAAAAGTAAGTCAGAGGCCCATATCTGCCTGATGAATGTCACTATGCATAATGAATACATATGAATAAAAATGAAATTTCAGGTAATAAAAAGAGCTGTAAAGATGAGCAAAGAAAATAAAGAATGCCTGAGGAGAGGGGACTATAGTTCTACATATTATTAAGTTATTGTATGTACATCTAAACCTCAATGTTAATGTCATTTTACTGTAAATAGCAGTTATTTTTACTCAGTCTTGAAACATACACCCATCCCCCCCCACACACACACATACACACACACATATATATGTTACATTTTGTAGGCCTTGTGTGTTGTTTCTTCATATTAAATGTTACCCAGTCATATGCATATCATTTGCATAGCTATGTTTGCTTTCAATGGACATTTAGTCAGTCTACAACATAGACTGTTGTTGAGGTGAACATCTTCACATATATCTGGAAAAAGTTCTTCTGTTGTTATTCCCAGGAATGCAACTGTTTAATATCAAAGTACAGCAAAACATTTTCACCAAATTAATTTGCAAAATTGTAATTTCATGATACATTGTTCCCAGTAGAATTATCTGGTTACTGTTCATCCATGCTCATAACTTCTTCCAATTTGATGAGTACAAATGCAATTGCTTTACTTGCATTTTATGTATCCAAGTAGTAGCTACACTTTTCTTTATGTACATATTACACTGTGAGTTTCACAATGGGAGTTTCTTGCTCAAAACTTCTGCTCACTTTCTGCAAATTCCTTCCTATTATGGTTTTATTTTTAAACTGTGTGTGAGGGGGTAAGGGATGTCACTGCTCACATTTGGAGGTGGAAGACAATTTACAAGAGTCCATTCTCTCCTTCCATCGTGTAAGTCCAGGGATCAAACTCAGGTCTTTAGGATTGGTGGCAGGTAAATGGTGAACATCTAACTAGCTCTGAATACCCTTATTTATCTATCTATCTATCTATCTATCTATCTATCTATCTATCTATCTATCTATCTATTTATTTGTTTGTTTATTATGAAACATAATAATTATACATTATATTTATTATTATATTTATTATGTTACATATACATATAACTTTTATTTTATGTGTCTGAATGTTTTGCCTGCATGTATGTATGTATACCACTTGTGTGTCTGGTACTCACAGAGGTCAGAAGAGGGTGTCAGATTCTCTTGGACTAGAATTACAGATGATTATGAGGTACTATGTGTGTGTTGGCAACTGAACCTGGTCCTCTGCTAGAGCAGCCAGTGCTCTTCACTGCTGAGCCATCTTTCCAGACCACCATTCCTGTTTTGTGATAGGAAAGTCAAACACAGAATTCTTCAGAGCGTAACCTCTTCACTTGCTTTGTCAGTTCTGTTGGCGAACAATCCTCTATGGGTCTCTCATTTTTCAATCTCCTGTAGGCTGAGCCACTAATAGCCTTGGATCTGATCATTATTTTACAGATGTTTGTACAGTGAATAGCCAAGAAAGATACAGTCATACTCTGGAGCAAAGGGAGTATTTGATATCCAGTATAATAAAGATAGTATCTCCCTGTGTCACATACACTGGACAGGTTTGCTAGAAGCCTTCTGTAGAAGGTTGAGGTTTCCTAGGCATGGGGTTTTCTTGGCTATAGTGCAAACCCACTATTTGTGGAACATCTATCAAGGCCCATTTGCACTGCCCCAGTGGAACTTGAAAGATATGTGGTAGCAGGGCAGGCTACCAACCTAGATAGGAAGATGACACTTCCTGCTGTGCACTGAATAACCAAATCATTTGTCTCGGCCCCAGGGGTCTTCGGTTGTCTCACAACATCTGTACAGCTCCAGTCCACGAACCTACCAGCTTCAAGTGGCAGAAACATCTCCAACTGCACAGTCATAATTGTTTCCCTTGTTTAAACAAAACCTAACATTTGTGTATTATAAAATATGCTTTTCAGTTATTTTATAAACATTTCCCATTTCTTACATGCTGAACCACAAGGTATTTTCATATTTTTTCTCATTGTTATAGATTTACATTTAGATCCAGAAAAACCCATGTAGATTTTAATATTGCTACTATATTAGTTATTATTGTTGTTGTTACTAGGGATTGAACCTGAGACTTCAGGCATGTTAGGCAAGTATTCCGTTAATGTTATACCAGCAGCCATTTAAAAAAAAAAAAAAAAAAAAAACATTTTTTGTTGTTTTAAGACCAGGTCTTTTTAAGCTGACCAAGCTGGCCTTGAATTCACTTTATTACCCACGCCTATCAAGTACTTGCAATGCCTCTGCCTCATCTTTCCCAAGTAGCTTGAGTTATATGATCTTACTCCCAAGCTAAGTTCAATTTTAATACAATGTTTGGGAGAATCAAAATCATTTTGTCTCAACACTGTAAACCAATTGGCTTAACTCTATTCTTCTCCATTGATTTTTGATGTCTGATCAAATATTTTCCTGGGTTTTATATGTAAAAGTTGATCCTTGAGCACTTTCTTTTGAATAGTTGATCTATTTCTTTTTATCCATGCTACAGCTACAACTCTCTGTTTAATGTGACTTTGTATTATGTCTTCATGCAATAGAAAGGCTTCCTTTTCCAGTGGTTTGAGCCAGTTGTGGATGCTGCTTCTTCACCATGTTGTTTAGAGTCAATATTTTAAATTCTTGAGTAAATGACAGTTGCAATTTTCTTGGAAATATCAAGTAGAAAGGGGTCCCATGAGAATCCCAAAACAACCCAGTTTGTTGCCAAGACTATAAGTTCCTCTCCACAACCTGACAGCAAGCACCATTACTGAGGACAACACCTACACCATTCGTTGAACTTGAAGAAGTCAAGCTGGTGCCTACATAGAACCATAACCCCTATGTTCTACCATCTTTGGTACAAGAAGTTACTCTGCACACTACCAAAAGAGAATTGTAAACACCAACCTAATTACAAAATCTTTGATCTACAATAGTATATTACCTGCCAGATGTACTAGGGCAAAAGTAGTTCAAGGCTTCTGGGAGTAACCAACCAATATCTGATTTGATTTCAAACCCATTCCATAAGATGGAGTCCATATCTCACACTGCTTGGGTGACCAAGAATGAGAAATAGATAATCCTAGGACCTAGAGTATATCCAAATACTATTGTTTAAAAAAAGAAACAAACAAAAACAAAAAACCAGCAATATATTCTGCTAAACTAATAGATCAGTACCTTGCTCAGCCATCATCAAAGAAGCATCCTCTTGCAGCAGATGGGAACAAATACAGAGACCCACAGCCAGGCATTATGCAGAGATTGAGAGATCTTGGGGCGCTCAGCCCTAAATGGGATGTCTGTATTAAATCTCTCCCTTCAGGGCTCAGGGAACCCTATGGAAGAGGAGATTGAAAGAGTGTAAGAGCCAGACGGGATGGAGGACACCAAGAAAACAAGTCCCTCTAAATCAACATGAGCATAGCTCATATGAACTCTCTGTGCAGCATGCAGAGGGTCTTCATGAGTCTGCACCAGGTCCTCTGCATATAAAGGTGGCTTTCAGTTTAATGTTTTTGTGGGATTCCTGAGTATGAAAACAAGTAGGTCTCTGATTCTTGTGCCTTCTCTTGGGCTCTTTTTCTTCTGTTTGTTTGTCTTCTCTAACTCTAATGTGTTAGTTTTTGTTTTATCATATTTTATGTTATTATTATCCCTGAGATGCCTGTTATTGTCTAATGAGGAACAGAAAGGGTAGATCTACAGGTGGGGAGAATCTGGAAGTTGTTCAGGGGAGAAACAATAACCAGAATATATTGTATGGGGAACAAAGAAGTCTGTATTTCAATAAAAGGAAAGATTTAAAAAACAAATTAGATTAGGCCAGGTATAATAGTGCACACCTTGATCCCAGCACTCAGGATGTGAAGGCAAGCAGATCTTTGTGAGTTTGAGGCCAGCCTGGTCTATATAGTGAGTTCCAGGGCAAGCAGAGCTATGGAGAGAGACCCTGTCTCAAAAACAAACAACAAAAAAAACCACCAAATTTTAGGCCATTTCCAATTTAAAAAAAAATCTTGAAGTTTCATCATTTTTTCCATTTGTTCTTAGTTCTTTGATGGTGAACTTATTCTATTTTTGATTAGCTGTTATTTTCCAGTGTTCTTTCTTTTTCTTTCTTTCAGTTTTTACCTGCCTAGATGGATAAACTTTCAATTGTCCTTAAAAGTATAATGAGTTGGGCAATTCTTTCAGATTGCATTCATTGACGACAAAACGATGCATCTTTTATAGTATTCACCCTTTAATATACAAAAATTTTGCATTATGTTTCCATTACACCAATGCATATTTATTGCCCCAACTAATGCAGCTTGGACCCTGGATACCTGATGAGGTGAAGACATAAGAAAGGACAGACACACAGAATACATATAATGACCCTGGAATCAGATGGGGTTTTGCTTCCACCTTAACCTGGAAGCCCAGAGTATTTATTGATTATGGCATAAGAGAGGAGCAGTTAGCTAGGCTTGGTAGGAGGAGGCCTCTCTAGGTGAGCAGTCTCGGGCTGTAAGCATCCAGGAGCTCCAGGAGGAAGAAACTGTAGTTGTTAGTCTTTGCACACACTGATCAATCATCCATAAACACTCACAGTCAGAGACTCTGGAGGAAAGTTTTGTCATTTATCTTGAGGCTGACCCATGCAGGTAATGGTGTTGGCAATTTCCCATGGGTCTGACGTCTTGGAATCCTCAACATGACTAAGCCCATGTCAACAATACACATTCACTCAGGACTTCAATCACTCAGTGCTTTCTCCATTCCTTACAGTCCACCAGTTCATAAAACAACTCCTGTGTCATTTGCTAATATTTAACTGAGTGTGAAAACTGAAAATGAGAGTGTTTGTTTTGCCTGTGATGATCCCTAGTATTTACTTTTAGTGGGATAATTCTTGTTCTACTGGAAATTTATAATATGCCAATCCATGATGTATACTTTTCTATAGGGATGCACATGGTTGAGGAAGGATCATTTTGTAGCTCGTAAATCAGCCTCTATGAGTTAAGGGATTTTTATTTTTCAAGTGTGTGGGGGGACTGGAATGTACACTTTTCTCTACATAGCCACAGCTCAAGGGCATCCTACCTATATCTCTATAAACAAGGAAAATCAATATAATAGATACCTCGGGTATAGTTTCCCACACTTCCTCTCAAAATCCTGTTTTTCTACTCCTATATTTGCTACTTTTCAGCATCCAGCATAGTGCTTAACACAAAATACCATCTCTATAGGTAGCCACTGGTCAAAACAGTCATATGTTCCTGAGCAATAAATACAGCAATACTTTTTCATGTTTACAAAATGCTGGATTAAATATATATGATAATAGCAATAAACTCATTCATGTTGCTGAGAAATACAAATTTAGGTGGAAATGTCACTGAATAGCATTCCAAGAAAGCTTGTATACTTCATAACACGTATTTGAAAGTAGTAGATGTGACATATACCTATCAGGTCCATTTGCGTCGAACAGGAAATGACAGGCATACATACGGGACCATAGATAAAGACATGAATGGACATGATTTTCTGTTGATCAAGTGTGAGCAATGAGAAGGCCTCCTGATTACAGCATAAAATGATGGACCATAGCTCTGGGAACAATCATCACTTTCTGCATTCACAGAGAGTGGAGTTCATTAGTTTCACTGATGAGAACACAGTGAGACCCAAATCAAAGTCTGAGGCCCTGTGGAGACCAAATTACCTCCCCTCTATACCAAGCCCAATGCCTAACTTCTAATAGCATCCATGAATGGCTCATCTCATCGTGATGAGTGTGAAGAGGGTGCAGTTTCAAATGGAACCTGCCATTACACCTGGGAAACCATCTCAGCTGTGATGCTGGTCATTTGGGGTTATGGGGCCTTTCCTTCAATTACAGGTAATCCAGAAGAACACAACAAAACATTAACCATCCTTATGAATTCAGTGTTCAGATGGAACTTTTCTTGGTTACGGTGAAATTAGAACCATCCACACAAAGTTATATCTCTGTTGAAGTCTAATTGTAATGCTGCAGAGGCACTATTAGAAACTGTTTAAGATTCAGGCGGCACACACAAAAGGAAAATGCCAACTGCATTAGTTTAATATTTGACGAAATAAAGAAGTGCCTCTCATGCCCCTTTTATATATAAATGTCTATCTGAGAAGGGTAAGGGCCTGGTGAACCTTGTTCTCTAGTGTCCCTTACAGTGTAGCAAGACCAAACTTGCTGCTGATGCTGATGTTTTTTGTTTTTAGCTAAAAGGGTAAACAGATATTTTCCCATCTGCCAAGGTGGAACTGTATGCAGTCATCTGAAACCTCGGTGTTCATTATGTACTGCATGGGGCACGGGGTAAACTAGTCTCACTAGAAGGTCTCTATAAGGGAGCAGTCTCAGGCTGTAAACATCTGGAAGCCAGAAGCTGGAGCTTAGTTTTTCCCACTCAAGGTCAATTGTTTGTAAACACTTTACTTGCACCTGTTGTCAATATTCTCACTTGGACCAGAGGAAGGCTTTGCCAGTTCCAAGCATGGCCCATATTGGGCAAAGCTTTGCTGTTCCTATGGATTTGATCCTCAGGTCCTTGACGTAGTTGTACCCATGTCAAACAATAGACATTCACTCAGGGGGCTTCCTCCACTTCCCAGACTCATAAAATGATGTGAAAATGCAAAGTTACCATGATTTTACCGACAAAGGTATTCCTTGCTGCCCTTGTAAACTCAATATATTACAAGCTTAAAGCCTACACCAGCAAAAAAAAAAAAAAAGGTTGTGACCAATAATTTGTTATTGTTGGACTATTATAATTTTATGTTTGGATATTCTGAAACATTAAAAGCTATTAAATTTTTCTAACAAATATAGGATAACTGCATGGAGATTTATCTGATCTCAATCTTGCTGGGGTGGTCAGAGGTTCTACATGGGAACCTACAGCTATGGGTTTGCTAAAGAGTCATGGTACACATAGTTGGTCAGACCTGAAGTCTAATTAGAGAGCCGTTTGTTGCTCTTGAGGAAAAAATGCATCTTTTATGCTATTGCATATCTTGCTGAGCTGGGCAGGGCTGCAGAGTGTATCTCTCCCTTGGCAGCTTGCAGAGCACCTTACAATTCTATGAGAGTCAGTCCCCAGGAAGGAGGCTTCCCTATCAGTTCAGCTCAATTCCTCTAAGTCCTGTGTCTGAAGTACACAGTGTCTTCAGCAACAGGGGCTTGCCTCTAAGTTCTGAAGACAGCCAAGAGCAATGCCAGTAGCCTATACTTGTTTCGGGGGTCTATTATATTCTCCTTACTGGGAGATTTCCTATGCCTGGCACTAAAATTTTTGATAGATAACTAATGGCTCTTGGGTGGCCCATGTAATATAATACCATTAAAGCTCCAATACTATAAATATATATTATAAATGTATATTTGGGTGATTTTTATAAAATAATATGTTTCCATATGGGTTTTTTCAAGCATCCTTCATGTTATTTATCTCTCATTTCTCCCTATCTTCCAGTATTTCCCTCCTCCCTCCACTAAATATTACCCCCCTCCTAGTTTTTGCCATTTCTCCCTTCAGAGAACCTGTATCCTGCTATTCTCCTCTCTGGAGCTCCTTTCCTCTGTGGTCCCTTTCTACTTTCCTGCCTTCTTCAGTTACTTCAGGTTATATATTCAGATCAAAACATTCAGAGCTAGGATCCATAAATAAGCGATAACATGGGACTTTTGTCTTTCTGGGTCTGAGTTATCTCACTTAATACAATCTGTTCCAAATCCAGCCATTTACCTGAGAATTTCATGATTTATTTTTACTTTACCGCTGACTAGAATTCCAGTGTGAAAAGACACCCATTTTTATTCTCAGTAGAAGGACATTTAGGTTGTTTTCATTTCCTAGTTACTGTGAATAGAGCAATAAAGAATATAGTCGAGCAAGTACCTCTGTAATAGGAGATCCTACTGAGCATATGTCAAGGAGTGATGTAGCTAGGTCACGTGGCAGATCTACTTCTAGCTTTTTTGAAAATTCTCTATACTGATTCCCAGAGTGGCTGCCTAAGTTTGAAATCCTGCCCACAGTAAATGAAGGTTCCATTTTTCCTACATCCTCGCCAATAGTTGTTGGTGGTTTTTTTTTTTTCTGGATCTTAGCCCTTCTGACTGGTTAAGATACATTTTCAAAGTGGTTTTAATTTACATTTTCCTAATTGCTAACAATGTTGAGCTCTAATAAGGATATTGTCAGCCAATTTTAATTTCATTGAGAACTCTGTGTTCAGATCCAAAGCCCATTTTTTAAAATCAGGTTGATTCTTTCCTTGATTTCTTTTTTTGAGTTCTTTGTATATCATAGATATTCAACTACCAATGGCTGGGAAGCATAGACCCTAGAGGAAAACCTTGTGATGCCATTTTCCAAAAGTAAAATAATTGCTGATTGTATTCTAAATATCTACCCTCCTAACCACAGGTAAGTGTAGCTCCCAGTTCTCAGCAAAGAAGCTTGATTTTGCAACAGATGAAGTCTATTAGAGAGATCCACAACTTATCAAAATTCAGTGAGTAAGTAACTAATCTTGGGATGCCCAACCCCTAGTCATACATCTGCAAAGGCAATCTTTGCCCCTCGGGCTCATAGAACATCACAGAAAAGAGACAGAAAGATTGTAAGAACCAGGGAACCAGGTTCTAGATAGTGTTCTCTAGATATTATGAGGAAACTGAACCCAGAAAATTTCATCAGCCATCAGCGTGGTTGTCTGAACAAGACCTGCATGCCAGTGTGGATGGAGGAAATTCCACAAGGTCAGACCCCGAGATGAAGAGCTACTGGAGGACATTTGCACAGGTTGTCCAATTCCACGACAAGCCCTGGACACATATACATACAACCAATGCTAAATTGACTCAGTGAGTTGATATGAGCGCATATATACTTATCACATGTGTGAAATGATAATATATAGATAAACAACGAGAATAATTAAGAAGAGGTCTTGAAATTGAGAGGGAGGGAGAGAGAGGGGGATTCAGGGAAGAGGGAGAGGCAGGGGTGATGTAGATACTGTGTTCATGTATGAAGTTCTCTAAAAAATAAATTTAAAAAATTGTGAGAAATGTCAAACTGCCATCTAAATATTCACGTTTGTACCCATGGATTCAAGCTTCATTGTACCATGCACCAAGCTTCATTGCAGAAACTTCTTAGAGAAGAAGGAGATGGTTAATGCAGAAACCCATAACTCATGATGGTACCTAGAATAAGTATTGATAGAGTACTCAGTCCCTACTGGGATAGCTGTAACACACACCACCAAGGCTTAGGGAACATCTCAGAAAAGAAGTTGAAAAGAATATAAGAATCAAGGATGGGGATATATGAAGAAAACACATTTCCTGGACATGACATGGGCTTTGCTGTCATGAACCTCTGCAGTCATGGTTGCCTGCACAAGACTTGCACAGGATTTGAGCACAGAAGCATCCCATGAGGCCCCACACCATCCCAGAGGGAATATCAGCATTTGATGCTTGTTGGGGGAGAGGTGTCGCTTTCTGACATGCTGTAGGCACAGGTAAGTTACTCTTGCTCCACTGAGTAACTTTCCACCTAATTCTAAGTTCATTGTGCCACACAGAAAACGAACACATAAAAGTAGGGGATAGAGTTTGAGAAGAAGGGTGCTGGAAGGAAAAAGAGTGAGGTTACGGAGGGGAACAGGAGGTGGAAATTATTAAAATGCACTATATAAACTGTCAAACATTTTTAAAGGGAAAAATAACAATGGCAAATAAAATGAAATATAGAATCAAATACACAATTTAAAATACAAAATCAGAAGGGCAATCAAATACTTAAACCCTAAAATTTTCTCTTCATGATTTCAACAGCTTTATGTTGTATTTTGACTCTGGATTTTCACATGTAATTATTTATTTCATTGGTTTCTAATTGCATAGTTTCTGGTCAATAGCATGAGCCCAAATTTCAGTTATGGCCTCTATACTTTTTAAATGCACAGGGCAAATATTTTGCGGAGGGGTCCTCATCTAGGGTGTGCTAAATGCTTCTGAATGATCAGATTTGGTCCATGTACTTTTGGCTAGGAACATACAGAAGTCATCCTGTATACTTAGCTCATGACAGCAGGGCATACAAATGAAAACATTTAAAAGGTTTATTTTAAATGATTTTATGTGTGTCTGAGTATATGTATGTTTACATGCATATGTAGGTACCACCTAGGCCAGAAGAAGACATCAGATTGCCTAGAGTTGGAGTTACACACAGTTGTAAACTGCTAAATGTGAATACTGGGAATCAAATCCAGGTCCCCTGGAAGAGCAGCAAGCATTTTAATGTAAACATTTAAGGAAGCAATTCTGGATCCAAAGGGATAAATAAATTAGTTTCTCTGTTTTATGATGTCTAATACTTGTGACTCAGCCTAAAGTAGCTTTTATTCTGCTTCCTTTTCAAGTATTACAGAATTTTTGTTTCTGTACAATTTCATAACTGCTATTTCTATTTCATAATTCTATTCAACCAAGTTGCTATACCATAATTAACTTCATCACTTGGCTGTTATTCCATACACAGCTGCTTTGAATGTTTCACTGTGTTTTGTTAATAAGTGAATAAATATTTGTTTATATAACACACTTATCTCCAACTGTTAGATTCCACTGATCAAAAAGTTTAAGAAAACATTGTACTAATGTAAGCTAGCTCCTCTGTCCTCAAGTCCAGTCAATCTTCTAGAGGAAGACTTTCAGCAATCATGTGTGGCAGGAACATGAGTGAGTGAATGCAAATCCATTCCCAGACTAGGCAATAATTTAAACAAACTGTAACTGAAAAGGCTTACACGTGCTTAACTTCATTATTTTTAAAAGAAATAATATGGTATTATGGAAATCATATGGAAATCATAGAAGTTAAGTTTTACTCATGCCTTCTTCAACGTGTGTGTGTGTGTGTGTGTAAGTTTGTGTGTGTGGTATATGTTCATATGTGTGTACTTGTGCATGTGAGTATACCACAAACATGTTTATTTGTGATGTGTATGTGGTATAAGTGTGTGCATGGATGGATATACATGCACTTAGACTGGTGGAAGTCACAGACAAATGTCAGGTGAATTCCTTCATTACTCTCTACCTTACTTTGTGAGTCAGGGTCTTCAAACCTGGAACTCATTGATCTGTCTTCTCTGGCTGGTCAATGAGCTCCAGAGACCCTCCTTTCCCCTCTCCTGTAGACTTCTGCAATTTCAGAATGTAACATTTTTACCTGAGTGGTAGAGATCCCAAACACTTACCAAGTGAGCTTTCTTCCCAATGTGCCTTCTCCAGTTGTTGAACTAAAAAAAAACAAACACCTATGAGGAATCTGTGCATAATTACCCAGATGGTATTTATGTTTATTCTAGAAAACTCTTCTGTTGAGTGGCCAGAAATAGTCTGCTAATGTCCTGTAATGGAGCTTATAGATCCTCCCATAACATTGGAAGTGCACCGAGTGTGCCAACAGTGAACCAGGAAGAATTTTTCAGAAACTCAACCTCAAATCTGAAAGCCAAGCACCCTAACACAATGGTAAGCACAAAGAAGGATGGAAGAAGAAAGAACAAGAGGAGGTGGATATTGTAGATCTCCACCGCCAAATACTCATCCAGGTCGACAGAAATGAATTGTACCTGCATTTCTAAAACTTGTCAAACCACCATCCTAATACAGAGACTACCAGAGAATCAGCTGCTGAGTGGGAAGGAGGTTAGTGTGGCTGTCACTAGTTACATCACTGCTTAATTTGACTCTTCCCTACATCTAGCCAACTCATAATTATCTGTTCTAATGGGTTTCAGAGGGAGGGGTGGGAACCCAGAGCTGTGACACAGATAATACTGGTGAGCATGGAAGGGAAAACATTTTCTGTTAGGCTTTTGCATACATCATATGATTAATAAGGAAATATGTTTGTCTTTGTAATTATGCATTGCCTAGGCTGGTTTTTTTTTTAATTCCCACACCAATGAAAAAGACATTTTGCATTAAGCATCAGTGAAACAACCTAGAGTTTAAAACCTTCACGTGAATTTCTTAAAGTTAGTAAGCTACTTGTGTGAATGTACTCTTTTCTGGAAAAATGTATGTATGAAAAAGTAAGTCACCCCCACTGTTCCCACTGCCTCTGTGTTCAAGCCTTCATCTTCACATACCAAGACTCCCATTATTTTCCTCCCCCTCAACGCTGTGTGTGCACATAGGAGCCTAGTCATCGTGGCCTGGAGTGATGCTCAGTAACCCCTTCTCACACCACAATTTATGTGCTATGGAGTAAGGCTGTTCCCACCCATGCTACCCCTAACACTTTAAAGACCTTACAGTCTGTATCAGAAGTCCTTGTGGGATTTAACCAACTAAAAGAAAAGTCGTGAGAATGTAGTGCATATTGCAAATGTTTACTCCAAGGGCCATGTGTACCTACCTAAGTAACTCTTAGCCAGGGCTATATCATTTTGTGATGTCCATTTTTTGTTGAACTCTGATAGTTCCAGTGACTACAATAACTTGCAATTCTAAAACTAAAGTAACTTGCTTCTCTAGATTCTTGCCTTTCTTGCCTCATGGACTCCCAGCAATGTTCAACCAGGAAAGATGTTTACACATCACTTCAACTGAGCACTCACTGTTTACCCTTAGCAACAGCGGACTGTGGATCAAAGGAAACCTTTCATTCTCCTTCCTGCTCCTCTTCCTGTGAAAACTGAAAAGAGACCCCCCCTCAATACACACACACACACACACACACACACACACACACACACACACACACACACACACACTCTGCCACTGGGCCCTGATCTGTGCTCAGAATCACTCCTCTGTGACGGCTGTTTGCCCATCGGGGTAGAGCATTGATACCTTTTCTAATAACTCCCTTATATAAAAAGGCAATCTGTCTACTGTCCCTTTTGTTCCCTAAACCAAAAATCTTTCAGTAGCTTTTCCAAATACCACTGGGCAAAAATAACATGACTTCTCTCCAAGGGTAAACTGCAGTATCCACTCAGTCTGAGTTCTGTGGGTTTCTCTGAGCCAGGGACAAGCTATGCTTTAATTTCCACAATGACTCTATTATTCTGCATGTGGCCAATGACCTACCCATCTGCCCCATGCCCAATCTCTAGCCAGCTCATTTCTATCAGATACCCTTCCTTTTCTCATCTTCTCAAAAACACAATCCTCCCAAATCTGTACTCTTAGAGCATGGCCTCTCAACAGAACTATCTCATTGTAAATTTCTCTTCTCATCATTAAAGCATTGGAATGACTTTCAACAAAAAAAAAATGTCTTTCATAAAAGAGATTGTTTCATCTTTCAAAAATATTGATTTGAGGAGGAGGCTGAGTCTCAGAAGCCTAAGTGTGAAGACAAAAACATGAACTTTCAGTTTTTCTCTTCAAATTTCTGCGATATCACTCTGAGCTCTCTGTGGAAGGAGTTGTCCCATCCTTGATCTTTTTAGGAAATAGAAGGTCATCGACCAGAAAGCATAGAAAACAAAAGCACAGGTATAAATATTTAATCGGCTTCTTTAGCAGGAAGATGTTCTGAAACATGGCATTACATCTGCATGCCTTACTGTTCCATGATGTCCAACTGCTTTTTCCAGCTTAGTCTGGGTCATGCCCTTCACAGGGTCAAGCATGACAAACTCATTTCCTGTTTCCAAAGGCATTGTGCCTTTGAGAGACAGAAAAACAAAAAAGAAAAATGGAGTTGGAAGGCCAAATATGGATTCTAGGCCTCTACCCCCCAATGTGGTATCTTGGTTAATCAGTCAAAGGAGTATTGACTGTCCTGCCCTGGCACAAACACACCACAGGAGGAAAAAAAGACAAGACTGAATTTTACCTGTTGCCCTATTTCCTGGAAGATTAATAAAAAAGTCTCTGTGGTTTTGTATTAATAAAGTGCCACCTCAAACGTTCTAAGTCTCTGTTGACTCCTGAGTCTGTGGTCATTCTTAAGGGGCTGAAAGGAGTTGTAGATTATTACTCTCCATGACTTCCATGATGGCCAAAGGAAGGTTGTGACATTTGTTCCACATCAATTGATCTTTTCTTTTTGCTTTGATTTTAATTTAACAAAAACATTGGATTACCCACAAGGCACTCTGAAGACAAGTTTGGTCAGGCACTTGCAACTTCTTCAAGTTAATTTTACTTTAAATTTAACAGCAAGAGGGATTTCATCCCAATTCAGACATATGTAAATATTAGTTACTTTACCAATGTACATGCATATTGTTTTCTTCCTATGTGGGATATTTTATAATCTTTTCTTCCAGTCTTGTTTTCTAAAGGATAGCTACCAATCATTAAATAGATTCATGATCCATCCTGTCCTCCTCCAAATGGCCGCCACTGAATGTTTTCTCAATTGTGCCAGGTGCCAACTCCTCTGCCTACTTCTAAATGTCTGATTTACCTGGCACACATCAGGGAGCCTGCTGCCAGCATTATTGCAGAGGAACTTAGGCAACACTAACTTAGACTTCTTTCTTCTCTTGTTCCTTCCCATTTTACAAAGTCTGTTTAGCGTCTCTCCAAATTTTATTTCATATATTTTTCATTTCAAATTTTGTTTGAAAATTCCAACTATATTTACATCAGTTCCATCTCTTCCGGCTCCTCCACCACCACCAGACCTGGGATTACAAGCATGTAATCCACCACGCCTGAATTTTTCTTTTTTCCTTTATAGGGTTTAGGGATCAAACATGGGTTCTCATGCTTGCAAGGCAAGCATTTTACTGGCTGAGCTATTTCCAATCCTTTCACTAGTATTTGCCGAAGAGCTAGAAACGCACTCGACATATTTTTGTTCCTAAACATTTTTAATCATACAGAATGCTACAAGCTACTCAGGTTTCTACTCCTTTATATGGAACCTCAGGATCAGGCAATGTATTCTTGTCCTAGGAGTAGCTTATCAGAATATCAAATATGTAGTATTAAGATTAGGAGAAATAAATGCACTGTTTGTCAATAAAACTTGTGCAATATGTGTTTCTCAAAAACATTTCCTGCCTAGTAAATGATTAAGTCTAATTTCTATGCTTTGGACTCTACCAAAATCTAGCTGAATATTTGATAGTTCAGTACATGGTTTCTGGAAACAGAACCTGAAGATGTCTACTTAGACACAGTTTAGAAACTAGTTTCTATACCACTAAAATTCCAGGCTCTTAAAGACTCGAAGAACTAAATGTTGTTTTACTTAATAGGGGCACAGTGAGGGCCCATTTTCCACGGGAGAGCTTTTTCAAACCCTCCTGAGGAATCATGCTTCAGTGCTGCCCACTCAGAACACTCTGGTGAACCCACTCAACACCACCCGGACCACAGTTTTGAAATGGTGAGCCACCTAGCATGTCATTGTTAAACTGGAGAACTTGAAGATATGGGGGACCCTTTAATGGCAGTTCCCTACTCTCTCGGCAACTGTCTTCCCACTACGGCAACAATCAAGCATGTAATCAGCTAGAATTCAATTCAGTTTAGAATTAATCTTCAGTCTGTGTCTGAGCACGTCTTCTGCAGAACAATGCTGAGGATTAGCCAAAGATGGATCGAAGCAATCCAGAGCAAACGAGAGCAAGGAGACGGTAAGAAAGGACCTGCCAAAACAAAGGCTGGCTCAAGAAGATATGTCTGCTTTATCCCCCTCCCGTCTATAAAGTTCTGGAAGACTGGTTTATTTTGGAAAATTAATCTTTCCTTCAGCACACATTACATTTTGGAAAAAAGCATGGTTTACATGAAAATGTCTATACAAAAGTTGCCACGGTGTACTTTATAAGCGCGTGTGTGTTATATAAGGCTTGGGGAAAGAAATAAAATATGGTTAGTATTTCTTCCCTTGGGCAGGTTCCAACATTCACCCCAGCAAGCAATAAGCCATTCGATCTCTGTCTTGTTTCACTCCTTTGGAAGCAGTAAAATTGGTGTGGGTGAGCTTTGTAGATGTCCTTTGGTGGTCATATGTTAAAGTACTTTAAGACTCAGTATTTTTGCATTAGCTGTTCCTAAGGCTCCTGTTTATTAGAATAAGAAGCCATTTTTAACACAAAGAGGGGGAGGAGATCATCATGGTATCCTACCTGGGTAGAAAGACTTCTATAGAACAGCAGGAGTCCTGAGTCAGAGCCTGGGTGCAGATCCCTTCTCCAGTTACTTAGGAGATGAGCATGGGCATGCCACATCATTCCATGTCCCTAGATTTTCATCCAAGAAAATGGATGAATAGATGATAGTACCTCGCCTGTGAAGATAGTTTAGGAATTAGCCCAAATAATTCTGTATTAATCTCATTAAGTTTCTATAACAGAATATCACCCTGAGTGGCTTGAACAATGGAAATTACTTTTCTGTTGAAGACACATCATGTGTTCTCATTTCACCTTGATTATCTCCTTATAGACCCGAAGTTCACACAGATGCCTGCCACCATGCTCTGCAGGACTTATGACTTAATGAGAACAGAGCTTCAGTTTTACAAGATAAAAAGGTTTCGGGAAATGGGTGGTAGTGATGGTTACTCGATAATGTGAAGGTTTTGGAAGGTTTTGGAGGCCATTGAAGTGCACACTTAAAAAAAAAAACAGTAAGTGATACATGTGAGATTCTATACATTTCATTAAAGATAAGAAACATGCTTAAGGAATAGAAAAAAAAAGAAGGAAAGAAAGAAAGAAAAGAAAAGAGACCTAAAGTTCAAATACAGTCATAGTGGGGCTTGGAGTTCAACACAGACATTTCACACATAATTCAATAAAAAAAATTATGGATAAGGATATGGATATATACAGTGATCCACATAGTAACTAGTGGCTTTTATTGTGTGTTACTTTCTAGTTATCAGACATGGATATGAGTGTTAGTGCCAATATTTATTGTTTTGATTGGTTAAGATCTTAGTTTGTAAGACGTAAGCCTAAAGAAATAAATCCCAAGAAACACATTTTTAAAAGAATAAGTGTGGTTTCAGTTCTAGTATAATGATTTAAGCACAGACATATAAGCCTGTACCAGGCTTTTTCTTTTGGGCCACCAACCAGATCCCAAATCATGACAGGGAAGACTTATTAGTTACGAAGCTTGGCCTAGCTTAGGCTAGATGCTAGCTAGCTCTTTCAGCTTAAATCAAGCAGTTTTTCTTTATCTACCTTTTTGCCTCAGGCTTTTTACCTTTTCTTACTTTCTTGATGTCTCTATGTCTGGCTGATGGCTGTCTGGCTTCTGGCCCCAAGTGTCTTCCTCCTTCTCTCTTCTTCCTTCTTCTCTCCCTTTCTTCCTGTTCTTCCTCCAGACCCTAGACTTCTCCTATTTATTTTCCCTGCCCACATGCCCCGCCTTTCCTTTCTCTGCCTACCTATCGGCCATTTAGCTTTTTATTAAACAATTCAGGTGCCTTAGGCAGGCAGGGTGAAACAAGTGCAACACATCTTTACATACTTACACACACATCCTTACGTCATTAAGCAAATGCAGCATAAACAAATGTAACACACCTTTGCACAGGTAAAGTAATATTCTGCAGCATAAACAAATGTAACACATTTT
>CABHPR010120629.1:20464-38483 GCA_902168415.1 Peromyscus melanophrys | reverse complement strand
CTTCCTTCCTTCCTTCCTTCCTTCCTTCCTTCCTTCCTTCCTTCTTTTCCTGATGAGGCCAAACTTGGGGAAACTAAAGCCATAGCTATGGAAATCTAGGTGACAATTCCCTAGAGTCCAAACTGCTCTCCATCTTGGTAACAAATTATTTAAAAATCTTGTGTACAAAGGGGTAGATGTCATCAGCAGGGTAGACTATTTCTAAATTTCTTACGTATCTTTTACTTTCCCTCCTTTACATGTAACCTAGCTTTAGCTCCTAGGGTGAATTCCAATCCTTCACAGGTTCCAGCTTCACTGTGCTCTACTTCTCTGTTGTGTTTTGTCTCTGCCTCTGCCTCTCTTTTTCTGTGTGTGTCTTTCTCTCTTATCTATGTTTCTGTCTTCATTTTGAATATTATAATCTTTATTACTATTAAAGTGTGTTCAGTCTCAGAAATCATTAAAACATAATTGTGTTATTCAGCAGAAGTAGTGATGTCTGATGTTCTTATGGAAAAAAAATGACCTGGAAATTCCAACTAATGACCATAGAACACATCACACATTTATTTCTTATTATGACAGATTTCAAATTAGTGAAGTCCACACAGGTATGTTAGGCCACTGTCTGGGCTGGGAAGGGTCCACGGAAACTTCCACACCTGGAAAGCAAGTAAGTATCTATAAAAGAAAACAATTGCTTTAAGGGAAAAAAAACCTAACTACAGTGACAGTATCAACCAAGAAGAAAAGATATATTTTGAACTAGGTTTCTCAAGTTATCTTAGAGTAGTACCCAAGATTTGGTGGCTTGACACAGCACCTATTACTCATATTTCTTCTCTGTAGGTTGAGAGTATAGAATACATGACACTAATCTATTATCCAGCATCACTAGCACAGGAGGCTTTCCCAGAATCTGTTTCCTACTTTCAAGTTTCTGGAGCCTACTGCCTTCCTCCCATCCTAGTACACTCCCTTAATTTTGAAGCAAGAAACTAGTTTTTATCTTATTCTCTCTGAGCACAACTAAGAAAGTTGTCAGCTCTCAAGATCTATATATCTAGAGTGAGCCCACTTTGGTAATTCAAAATTGTTCCTATTTCATGGAGCATGACTTTCACTATTAAACCTGCTAAATCTCTTTATCCCCCAAGGAGTATATTTTCTTGATGTAGGAGGCTAGACTGTGAACTTCCTTAGGGAACTAGTCCATTGCCTACCACAGTACTGGGGTGGGGCTTTGAGTATGTTGCTGTTTGCTTCAAATGTTCCCCCAAATATGCATTATCTTTCAGCTTTTCTTTATGAGCAAACTTTTGAAATTATTTCTTTTTACTGTCTTTGATTTGTGTTTTCCCATCTATATAAAAGTAAAAAAAAAAAAAAATTACCAGCTTACACCTCGATGACATTAGGCTTTCTCAAGTTACTGAGGACTTCTCCTTGCTGTCAAATCAAAGAAACATCTCCCAATTTTAGACAGCATCATTGGCTACTAATAACTACCCTTGGTTCTCTGATTTTTCCAGTGCATTTCCATAGTCTATCTCTATTACTGATGTTGCTTTTTCTCCTTATCTGCACATATGTTCATATTGTTAATATACTCATAAGAATCCATATATGACATCACTTATATTACAAATGTATTGTAGAAATGTTACAAGTTTTTATTCCATAATTAAAATGCAATAATTATTCAGCTCAGCTTAAATGTTATTATCAGTCTATTGTGGTCTTCATACAGTACTATCATCTGTGAAGTCCAGAAATATCCAGAGACTGGTCTTTTTTGAAAGTTATGTAATCGAAACTAAATTCTGTATACAAATAACTTCACTTAGTGTTACTGATAATCCATTAAAGTGAGTGCTTTTATTATCTTTGTTTCATAGTTGAGTAAGTTGAGGTCCAGAGGTGTAAGCCAGTTTTATTATCATCTCCTCTTCAATGCTATAATTCTAAACACTACAGGCCCAAAGCACACTTCCTATGGAAAATTTAATTTGCTGAAGAATAGTTTGGTAAGAAGAGATAATAATGATCTAAAGAGAGGAGTGACAACTGTCAGATCATATTAAGAATGAGTTTTTTTGTTTATTTCCATACCCAACTTTTTAATTAAGTTATATGTTTTGGAGATGAATAGTTTTTGAGATCCTTGTACATTCTCTACACTATCCCCTTGCTGGATATGCAGCTATTAAAGCCTGGAATGAGTCACTCTTTGGAGTTGCTGTCTCTTACCATTATTCTTTGTAACCCAACAGAAATAAACAAGGAAGATCCCTATTTCTGAAGATAGCATATACCTGAGTAAAGAATATGGTCAGTATTAAGGTGGCACTGGCCTGGACACTTCATTGTTGTTCGCTGGAGTTCATAGTGCTATGCCCACTGCCAGAATAGAAAAGTAGCCATCAGCATTATCAAAATATGAAACCTATGAACTACAATATTGATTGGCCTGTCAAGACATGTCTACCATTGCAATAGTGGCACCAACCACATTCTGATTGGATTTAAGAGCTACTTCAGATGATAGAATCCCTATATTACACCGTTATTAGGACTGTGAACTTGTGGCTAGACAAGCCTTAATGGGGAACTTACTAATATTGTTATACTAAATTGTTGCAGTGTTAAACCATTTGTTAATGATTTATTGTTATAGCCATAGATTAGTGCATCTTTCAGTTCTCATCACAGAATTTTTTATTTGTGGTAAATGTTTGTAGGTGGGAGTTTTCCTGTGTCCCACCTGTCCCGGGATCAGGGCAAATCTCTCACACACAGTCCTGCAGCCTTTTATAAAATAATCACACAGGGGCTTAATATTATTGATAACTGCTTGGCCATTAGCTCAGGCTTATTACTGACTAGCTCTTACACTTAAATTAACCCATAATTCTTATTTATGTTTAGCCATGTGGCTTGGTACCTTTTTTCAGTTCTGCCTTCACATTTTGCTTCCTCTGTGTCTGGATGGTGACTCCTGACTCTGCTCTTCCTCTTCCCAGCATTCCTTTAGTCTGCTCAACCCACCTATACTTCCTACCTGGCTACTGGCCAATCAACATTTTATTAAACCAGTGTACAAAAGCATTATCCCACAGCAAATGTTAATCAACATAGAAATCTACCACTGGTTAAAGTGCAGATAATATGAGCCTCCAGAATTTTCAGCAGCAAATGAGGATCTATATCACACGTACCTGCTCTCGAGTCTCAGGGATTATTGAGGAAAGGGGGGCAGAAGGCTTGTAAGAGCCAAAGGTGGTGCATGATGAGAGTAAAGAAGTATTTCACAGACACAATTGTATTTGACAGTTTATAAGTATGTGGTTGATATATTGTGTACCCCAATAAACTTAATTGAGGGGCCAGAGAACAGAAAAGCAACTATATTAAACATAGGTTTAGGCAGTGGTAACACATGCCTTTAATCCTAACCTTCCAGAGGCAGAGATCCATCTGGATCTCTGCGAGTTCAAAGCCACACTGGAAACAGCCAGGCATGGTGACACACACCTTTAATCACAGGAAGTGATGGCATGAAGCAGAAAGGTATATAAGGCACAAGGACCAGGAACTAGGATCTTTTTAAGCTTTTAGTTTTTAGTAGCAGTTAGGCTGAGATCTATTCAGTTGAGGATTCAGAGGCTTTCAGTCTGAGGAAACAAGATCAGCTGAGGAATTGGCAAGGTGAGATTGGATGTAGCTTCTTCTGTTTCTCTGATCTTTCAGCTTTCACCCCAATACCTGGCTCCGGGTTTGTTTTTATTAATAAGACCTTTTAAGATTCATGCAACATATGTACTCAAAGCATTTGGGACAGCATGCACAAAACTTGGGCAAGTTCAAGCCAGATAAAATCTGAGAAGGTGATTTTTGAGGATAGAAGGTGAGCATGAGAGTTGATAGCTTCTGGGAAATGGATTTAGTTTCCTTTAAGAGTGTCCCTTCCCTGTTGGTAGGCCATTCATGTCCCAGTGGCTTACCACACACCCAAGAGTACACATAAATCACAAATGGGCTTAAAATAAAACACAAAAACACAAAATTGGGTTGGAAGGAAAAGAGTGTAGATGGGGGAGTTGAGGGAAGGTTCAAACACAATCGAATTATAACATGAATTTTCCAAAGAATAATAATTAAAAATAAAACACTTTTCTTGGGTTTATTACATTTTTCACTTCATATGGAAGGGAACAGAACAAACATAAAGTTTTGAAAAAATCCTTACATAAATACCCTGTCTTTAAAAGTATAGTAAATCATGAGGTTAACATAGTCACTACTTATGATTCATGTGCTCACTTGAGTCAATCACTCAACAATGTAGAATGAGTATGTACTGAATGAAACATGTTCCAAATTTAATTCGCTGTGATGTATGGCTTGGATGGCGAAAGTCCTGAGCTTGAGATGTTAGTCGTAAAAGAACTCAGCTCCACCCAACACTTAGCATGGAGCATGGCAGCATGACAACAGAAACAGAGAGAGGAGTCCTGGAGACTTTAGGTGACTTTGCAGAGAATAAGAACCTGCCCACTGAAGTTACTAGACATCTGCCTGTCCCCATTCCCAACTCCTTCTTGCTCATGTGCAGTCACTATTCCCATTTACTTTTCTGTTACTCTTTTCGTCTCTACCCATTTTGTTTTTCTCTAAGCTTTCTTTTTTTGTACTATATTTTCCACCTTTTAAGAGGAGTTTCAGTTTCTGCTAGACTTCAGAATTAATCTCACTTTTTGCTTAGCCTATCCTCACAGTAACATTTATCAAGCAGAAGCACATTTCCACAGAGAAAACTCCAGGATAATGAGGGGATCAGGTGGCCCTGAAAGCCGTACTGACAGGGCTCATGAGCCAACTGTATAATCTAACTTAAATTTAATGTTTAAAATGTGTGCTCCTTCCTCATTTGAAAATCAGCTCAAAATTCTGCCAAGAAGGGTTAATATTATTTTGTGGCATGATACAAATTTTCATGCTTCTTATATATCTTGTAGAGAGAGCTATAGAACAAAAGCCAAGTAGAAAATAATTTGAAGACCATATTGAACTGCTAAAATGCAAGTCTAAAGGTGCAGACTTTCAATTGAAGCATTTGAAGTTGTTGCTAGAGGCTTTACTTGCTAATTGACCTTTGGCCGTATAAATAAGGAAGTCATCCCTTAAAGCAGTAACTCCCTATCTTTACCATATGTTATTATTTGCATTTTTTTAATCCTTCAAATCATCTTCATTAAAAACAACTTATTTAATCTTTCTCATCATCACATATTTAAAAGAAGCTTCTGAAAGTAAAGGAACTGTGACATCTCCTCCTATATCTTTCTGGCATGTAGCCCAATGCTTGGGCTATGCTGGAGACATACAGGTTATAGTCACCCTTCAACATCCCACTTGAAAATATATGGCAGGAAAGCGACTGTGATCAATGTTTGACACCCTCTCTCATGTCCATGGGGGAATAAAGTGTGTGGAAGAAACTTGTTGAGAATTAGTCAGGTGACAGCATCCTTCCTGCAGAAACAAAACCTAAAATGTCAATGATATATGTTCTAATGTATCACTCATGGTTGATGAGGCTTAGTGTGTCAGATGTCTCCTCTGCTCTCCCCAGTGCCACAGGAATTGTCGTAAAGAAAAAGAAGATGGACCCTTTTCTATATTCCCTAGAGCAAACTTGGACTTTGTAATTTTATTTCTTCATTTATATGTATGTAATAATAATTATTCTCATGTGCAGGATACTATACTAAAGTGGGAGTTTACTATACCATCTTGCACCTTCAGAAAGTATAATGCTGAGTTATCTTACCCTGAGAATAATACTTTGATCCACAGGTATAAATTACATGGTGATACTTTAGTGAAGAATGGTCATGTGTATGATGGTGGTATGACAGTAATGGATTTGAGAAATTCTTATCACCTAATGACACTATAGCCATCACAGCATAATAGAACAAAAATTGGTGGTGGGTATGATGATAATGCTGCTGAGAAATTCCCATCACCAAATGATGCTCTATCCATTACAGCATCATAGAACACACATTGATCACATGTGCACAATTATACTACTACACTATAATGTATTCATAACAATAATATGGCCATATGTATTTTCCAGCATGATTACTCATCATTAGATATGCCTATATTTGACTACACTCAATTCCATTCTAGAAACCCATTGCCAGAAACCAAGCAAATTATGGGGACCTCACAGGTCCTTTCATTTATTTCTTTTCATTGTATTCTATTTCTTATTTTATTTATTTATTCTTTTAAGACAAGATATTACACAACTCATGCTTCCAACTCACTGTGTAGCTAAGACTAACATTAAGATTTTAAACTGATCCTTCCATTCCAGCCTTCTATGTACTAGGATTACAGACAAATGTCTACAGCCCAGTATTGTGTTAGTTTCTTAAACTCCAAATGCTTCTAATTACCATATAGTACATGCCCCACCACAAGAATATTATGGTTTCAGATTCTTTGTCAACTCTTGCTACTTCTTCAATCCTTAATTATGCAAAATTTCTTTTTTAAAAAAAAGTTTTGTTTATCTTCTCACAGTAGGTCAAGTGTTCCATGATATAAGCCCATGTTAATATAAAAATTTCCACTATAAATATAAATTCCTTACATGACTTAGCTGTGATAATTTGATTAGTGGTTATCTCTGCCCCTATTCTGAAGCTCCATATGGGCAAAGATAGTGCTGAAATATTTGTTTAATGAATATAAAAATAAAAAACCTTACTGGGTGGTGGTGGTGGTGGTGGTGGTGGTGGTGGTAGTGGTGGTGGTAGCACATGCCTTTAGTCCCAGCACTCAGGTGGCAGAGACAGACAGATCTCTGTGAGTCTCAGACCAGCATGGTCTACAAAGCAAGTTACAGGACAGACTCCAAAGCTACACAGAGAAACCCTGTCTCAAAAAACCCAAACCAATATATATCCCTAGGCTATAGCTGATAACTGCCCATTTTTAATGTTACCATACAAATATAGATAATTTAACAGAAATCACTTAAGGAAAAACAAACCAAAATTAAGGAAAATCATATCTTTAAATAACTGATTTCTGACATTCTGCAAATGTTTTGGATGGCATAGATTGTGTTTTCAATTCTAATGTGACTGCTTGGTCTTAAACAAATAGAGCAATGGATATGATAAATCTGTCATATTCAGTTCATCTTTAGTTTTTTTCTATTATCCAATCTTTACCTCAACTTCAAGCTAACAGGAAAACATAAGAAATAGTCAAAATCAATAAGACACAAGTTAATTATAATATTCCCTTAGTTCTAGGTTAATCAATCAATCCATTCAGTTACACACTTAAAAATCAAACACTTATTCAGCACTTGAACATACGGAATAAATCTCACTTTATATATCAGCTTCATCACAGTTTTTATTCCTGAGAATTTTTGACTTCATATACAAATTAACATAGTTACATAAATAAAAATGTTGAGCCACTGGGATGGGAAACATCAAGATAGATGCCTACACCAATCTTCAGAGAATTTTAGCAGTGTGGTTAGAAGGTACTGGGATAGGAAGAAGGCTATACAGCATTCCTCTTGCACATTACAGACCCAGAGATATTTTGTTTGGTGAAAAAAACAAATCTAATAGAGAAAATGGCATGGACTCAAGTTCCAGAGGGCACTGAACTCATTCGTCAAAGTCTGTGTAGTAGATAGTAAAACCGCTTAGACTCTTGAAAATATTCCCTAAATATTGATAAGCAGCGTCATCATATATGTTTCATAATAGGAACTCAAATCATAACAAATTAGTATTTTTTAAGATATACTATTTTAAAACTCTGGCACCACATTTTTCTCATTAATAAATAGTACAAATATCAGTTCACAGGGTCTATAACCCTTTGCTAGATGTGAGACAATGAAAGTAAATCTTTGCTGTGAGCCTATGGGCTACTCAACTAAGGCACAACGCCACAAGCAAACGACGTAAGCACAGTGTGCTCCTGCAAGCAATGTGAGAGCTGCAGGTCACATCTAAAGACTCCTAAGCTTCTCTTATCAAAGATTGTGTACATTAATAAATACGATTATTTAAATAGCATTTCTATAAATGGCATGTAGGTACATTTAGTCAAATGGAGTTCCTAGGCAAATAATGAGGAGCACTGCTGCTTAGAAGCCTAAGGTGGGAAGATTGCTTAAGCCCAGGAGATCCAGGCCCACCTGGGCAGTTGAGGAAGACACTGTCTCTTCAGAGTGGCAACAAGGATTTCATGATGAAATAAATTAGAATTTAAAAATTTATTATTCTTTTAAATAAAATCTTTAATGAGATAATTAGTGTTCATAGGAAACCATAAGGACTGAGTTTGTGAGTACCCTGGGCTGTATACTGCTTTCTTTTCTAGCCTGAGCTCCCTGGGTTAGACACTATCTCAAAGGGGTGGGTGGGAAGAAAAATAAAATACTTCAACCCAAAGTTTAATCAGCCCAATTGTGGGACTAACTTTAATACTGAAATAATAGCATGTGGCCATAAGTGAAATTGATTGGCACTTTTTTTTTTTTTTGCCTGTGATCAAAGGACTTGAACATGCTGGTTGGGATGGTAGCTCATAGAACAGTTCACTTTCACATTGTAAAAATCATAAGGCACTGAAGCAAGAGTATATACTATACTTTATTGTATCCCTGGACATCAGAGAAATGAATACCTTAAAATCCTCTAGAATGGATAGTGTTTTTCAGTTCTCTTGGCTAGTAGAGGAAAATTTTTTCAATTGCCTGCTCTGTGCATTCTAGTCGTATCCCTAACCAGGGCAGCCCTCAATTGAGATATTCCAATAAAGGTCCAACTCAACTCCCTCTTGCTTTTATGCGATTGTGTTTGGTCTGTCACAGACACTCAGAACAACTGCTGAGCATCCTTCTCATAAATGTTTCATATACTTGATGACAGTATTTATCCCTTAGTTTCCGCATATTTGGATTTTATTCAATATCCTTTTGGTTGATGTGGAGGAAAGAGAGACGGCACTTATGCTTCATACTGCACATTGCTGCCAGCACTATGTGAAACACAAATTGATAATGTCAGATCCTGCTTGCAATTTTCTAGTGATTTCCCACTGTCTTCAAACTAAGCCCAGCTACCATAACACAGGCCAAAAGATCTCTCATCCCAGACACACCAAAAAAGAAAAAAAAATTGTAACAAGGCTTGCTGTTTTGAAATTCGGTTCTTTTGTGTTATGTTATTTTCTCTGCCCAGAATGCACATTTATGTCTTCTTCAGGTTAATGACTACTCATGCTGTGCTAGTTTTAAACAACAGTTAAATTAAAGGTTCCCTGTGCCCACATGACATAATTATTCACTTCTGCAGTATTCCATGTTATTCTATCTTCTTTGGCTCATCTTACAACCTTGTAATGTAATTACAAATTCACCCATACTTCCCACACTGGATGTTAAATCACTGAAGACAGAGTATGCCTACATCCTAAAATCTAACAAATGATCATTGATAAGAGTAAGGGATGCTACCATGACACCAGGATTAAAGGGGTAGCCACTCCCCAGCAGATACGGGAGTGCAGTCATAATGATGAGCTTACTCCACTGACTTTAGGTCTCTGTTCCATCTTCATCTTACTTGCCTACTGCCTTAAATGCCTTCATCATCTCCAGGTGATACTTACAGATCTGCTAACAGGAAAAGAGAAATGAAAAAGGGGTTGGTACTCGTAACAAATGTCTGTAAATGGCTTCTATTTTCAATTAGCATCCGTGATTATATCACGTATCTATATTTTTGTCGAAAGAGACTTTGCAATGGTGAAAAGTTTGCAACAGATATATTGTCTCCATTAAGGAAATAAAAGTTGTAATAGTAATATGAAAGTCGGGTCATGTGGGTCACCTTCTACATATTTTTTTTTTGGCTTTAGTTGCCTGAAGTATATTTACTGTATGCTAGGCACTCAATAACTATTAAATATATGTATAGCCAACTGACACACCTTGCTCTTCAAAACAATATATTTTCTGCCAAATATTTTGGATATGTGGTATTCCACCATAACTTGGTTGACTTTACTAAGGGCTACGTTCTTAATAAAAACTGTCTCTAAACCCTATTGTGGTAGCTAACAACTGCTAAAGACAATGAAAACCTCCAAACAGCAAAGAACACAAAGTTGGGTGGGGAGGGAGTGGGTGGGTGTGTGGTTCTGGAAGATTTCCAGTATAGGGGTGAATATGACCAAACTTGAATATGATCAAACTGAAAACTCCCAAAGAAGGAAAAATATTTTAATGTTTTTTTGAGTTAGCAAGATTTAATAGTTTTAGGCATAAGTCACTTGCTTTCCCATTCATTTTTATAGAATTATTAGAAAATGGAAGATATTTTTCTATAATAGGATTTCCTCTAAACCTTGTACAGAGTAAATTCTATAAACAAATAGGTTACTGTACAACTATAACATTAATTTAAAACTTTGAAATTGAACAAGTCTATTGTTATTACTTAATGAATTAATACAGACATAATATTCCCTTAAACTCATTCAAGAATTTTGCATACCATTAGTTTATAAAATTCTAAGCCATATTATTGAATACATATTTATTATATAATCTATCACTTTTAGTTAGTAAATGAAAAAATTAGTATAGATACATTGTATGCATGCTGTTTAAGCTAACTACTTGCTTAGACAATGGAGTAGATACTGTAATGGATTTCTGTCTATTCCCCGATTTCATTTTCCTCTAAAAATTTCTCCATTATGACATTTATTAAATTGAAATGTTATTCTAGCAAATATTTATTGAATTTATCCCATATGGCAGAGACTCATCTGCATGCTTAGAATCTATTAGAAAATTACTGTAAGCTACCTCCAGATTGCAGATTAATTCTAACTAGTACTCATGTAAACCAAGTCCTATGGAGGTAACCTAGACTCTCCATATTACTAAACTCAATGGTCAATTCTTTTTTTATTATTTTGACGCATATCAATTACAATAACTACCTTCCTTTTATAACACCATCTGCACTTGCCTTCCAATACATAACACCGCACTGAGGTGATTCTGCTGTATTGCTTGTATTGTTTCATTCCCCTGTGCTCAACCTCTACAAGCACGTTAAGTTCTCTGAGACTCAGTAGGTCAAACTTTTTGCAATTTGTTCATATTTTTCTCAATGATTTAATTTAATCCTACTCTTCAATATTCTGAATTTACTGACAATTTTACAATTTGAACTACAGTGACTCTTCATTTATGAAATCTAACATGAATGAATAAGGTAGACTAGAGGTATGTATTCTTCTACCTCAAATTCATTCTTTCTGTGTGAATATTTCACCTACATAATGGATATTCATTAGTTTTTACATTTTATCAAGTGAAATTCCATGTATTCTTCCTTAATCTTACCTGTTTTTCTAATTTCTCATTCATTCTCCAGTAAACCTATAAGTTGTTAATATTAATAGTAATTTATTTTCTCATTATTTTTGAGTCTGAAGCACGCACATTATTTACCATCATGTTAGTGAGGTTTTTGTAACTGGTGTCTCTCTTGCAATCATTGCTTATTTCAAGATAGTAAAGTGATCCTGTTGAAAGTGAAGCAGATGATGTCACTTGTCATTTTAAAGCAACTTGGTAGATAAAAACATTAATACTGCTCAGTAAATTTTTATACTGTCATAGTCCTGTCTTTGTCAGCTATAATGACCCTCAGCCTGGGCTAGGAACAAAGGTGTATTTCTTGTCGCACAATCTGTTTAGGAATATCATGGCCATTTTATTTCATTTTACTGATTGTTCCTTTGGAATTATTTTTCTCCTGGAAAGCTCTCTAGTTTTTCCCTAATTTTTTGCAGTCCTCTTCCCAGCAATATTTTTTCAGTGACACATAAAGGGACCAATGACTATGCCATACTCAAACTAGAACATCATACTCTTATTTTTCTTTCGTCTTTTCACCATGGATTTGATATAAAATGCAATCAAATGCCAATCAAATACTCCTTATCCTTGTCATTTACTATATCTAGCAATTATAGTGCTGGCAGTAAACAAGTCCTTTTGGATCATTGAATTAACCATCATCTGGAATAAGTACATTGAGTAAAGTATATAACAGAAAATAAATGCATTTAGAGTTAATAAGAATAAGTGGATAGGGGGTTGGAGAGATTGCTTAATGGTTATGAGCATTGGATGCTCTTCTGGAGGACCCATTTTTGACTTGCAACACTCATATGATGCTTCCAAAACATCTGTAACTCCAAAGGAATCTGATGCACTCTTTAAGTCTCTGATGGCACAAGACATGCATATTGTGTAGTCATGCAAGCAAAACACCAATATACACACACAGTAAATAAATAAATTTTAAAAAATGAATACCTGAATAAACAAAATATATAGATACCATTATGGCATTTTCTTAACAAAAACAACAGAATAATAATTGCTATAACTTATGAGTAAGCATTTCAAATGCCCACATCACTGTCTCAAATCAAGTCATTAAGAAGTATTTGATTGAAGTATTTAATAGAACTTTCGGTTGTTTCACTTTGCTTTTATCACTTGATTCAGAGTCCAATTCCTACCAACTTACTAAATTATTTATTTATGAATGACCAAGTAAAGACAATCAAAGAAACATCTCCAAACTAAATTGAGTCCTTCTTCCTTTACAAGTGTCCATCACAGCTTGGTACTGCTTCAGTTTGTACATACTCATGGATTATAATGTTCTTTCATTAAAATGAAAACATCCTTATTTCATCTTTTTAGGTACTGAGAATATACTCGATCCTCTAGTGAAATAAAAGTAAGTATATGCTCTCCCTCAAAAAGAAGACAGTAATTATTTCCAGTAACAAATTAAACTATTTACTAGTTTGTCTTCATATTCCCATTTGAATATAGTCACCATATAAAGAGAAGAAGAAAGAAAAGAAACTCCAAAAGTAAGTAATATATAAACTACTGTTTCACAAGGGTTGATAAAAAGATGTTGTTGTTGTTGTTTTGTTTTGTTTATTTTTTTAACTGGTGGAGAATGAAATCACACCTAACAAAATATGGTGAGCATCCATTCCCACTTCTCATTCTTGTTTTTTTTTTGTTTTTTTTTTTTTGTTTTTTTTTTTACTTCTAGTAATACTGGTTAGTTACTAGCTATAAAAGACTCTGTTTTAAAGTACTCTGGAATATTAAAGAGATTGTGTAGGAGAACCAGTCATGGGGATTCATATTTTCAAAGTCTCTCTCTCCTCCTCAGAAACTCCAGCTGCACCACTTTGTGAAAATGCCAACTTCCCACTTTGTTCATTTTCACTGACTGACTTTCTTTGCTTTTCTTTATTTTCCAGTTACTTTCTGGTATCCTTTATGCCATTCACAATTCACCTTCATGAAGCTACAACTTCTGGGACAGATGCAACAAGGAGAACGCAACTGCTTACTGCATCACAACAGATCCCTTGAAGAAGACAGGAAGCAATACCCACCATCCAGTCTCTTTCCCTTAAGGCTCAGAAACAAAAACAAAACAAAACAAAAATAAGAAAAAAAGAAAATAAGGAAGGAAGAAAAACAAGGAAGGAAGAAAGGAAGGAAGGAAAAAAAAGAATAGGGGTCAGTATGTTGGTAATGTGGAGTCAAAAAAATATGCTCATTTCCAGCTTTGTTTTCACTTCTGTTTAGTATTTGAAGACAGGTAGACAAATAAATAGACAGGTAACTTCAACAATGTACTCTAGAGGTAAAGTTCAATTTCTAATCATTCTTTTGCTTTAGTTGTTTTTAACTCCAGATTATATCCTAAATTAATCTATCTACCTACCCATACATTGTCAACCTAAACATATAAGGGAATTATATTAATTTGAACTAGGTATAGGATATCTAACATGTAGCTAAAATACTAGTTTACACAACATGTGTACAGCATTTCATAACCATTATTCCATGACATAGGGCTCCAACAGACTGATGGAGAACGTTGAGAAGTAGACTAGCTGATGTAATTAAAGTTAAAGACATCTAGATTAATAGCAATGTTTTTGGCCACTGAGAGTCTAAAGGGCATGACCAGCTTGCCTTTATAAAAGTTCCTAACATAACTTTTAAAAGATACAGATTTTCCCAGGCAGAAATCCCCTACCTCTTTACAAGTTCAGAAATCAATGTCCTTCTTTCTTTGAAGTATTTACAGAATCAAACTATAGAAAGGTCAACGGCTTTTGTACCAAGGAATAGTGAAAAGTTGAGAAATTATAATCATTGACATACTTCTATAATACTTATGTTTGAGGCATATTAAGAAGTAAAATAAATAAACTGAAGTCAAAATTTTTCCCTTGTAAGATGTCACTCATCTTCAAATTGACTGGTATTGTCAAGATCCTTAATGGGTAATTCTTCCCATTTTGAAACATGTAAAAGCAGCTTTCTCTATAACTCATGGCATGTAGAGAGGTTATTATAATTTGTATACTCTTTCTCACATTGTGTCTTCTTCATAGACAATGTACAGATTTAAAAGATTTTTTTGTCTTATTGGTCTTTTCCTTGTATATTATGATTTCTGATTTTTTGATTTTGTGCAGTGTGTGTGTGTGTGTGTGTGTGTGTGTGTGTGTGTGTACTATGTGTTTTGATTTGTTTGTTTCTTAATGGGAGAAAAAGAAAGAGCATGGAAAAGAAGAGGATCTGGGAGAAGTTGGGGTATTGGAAAAGCATGATAAAATTATAATGTATGAAATTTTTTCAGGAAAAAATAGATTTTAATTTGGTCAACAAAGAATGCACCCATCTAGGCATCCAAAGTTCTGGGAAATCAGATCTTTTCATAAGTCACCAAAGCCTGAAACACTAATCCTTGGTTTACCAAGCAAAGATTCTGTATTCTACTTGATAATCTCCCACAACCTATAGAGTATGATAAACTTCTTTTAGGCCATCAATATTACCAGGACACGGCCAGTAATTATTCTACCCACAAATACCTATAAATGTGTGTGTTTAGTGATTAGATTACTTTATCTTCTAGTAAAATTCATAGTGCCTTAAGAACTATGAAATGTAACTAGTAGGGATGAAGCTTCCATGTCAATGTCAAATTCTGGAGGGTAACAAAAGAAAGCAGCAATTTGTGCATGTGGAAGTGGGGAGGAGGTTATGACATGTCACTGGCCAAAAATTCCAAGAAAAGGATCCCGTTTCGGTCACTGGGATTGACAAGGTATGTTGATTGGTGCTATTGTGACACAGAAATCATAGGATAACCAGCCACTTTCTGATAGGATTTAAATCCTAGTCCACAAAATAAAACATAAACCTTTCACATTATTGGGCCAAGAACATATGGATAGACAGATAATGAGTCTTAAGAGAGAACCTATTACCATTATTCTACTAAGTGTACACAGTAGTAAACTGATTCCTAATGATTTTTCATAACATCAATGCATCTCTCTACCCACAACAGAGAAGCTTATATTTGTAGTATATCATGATTCACACACTGAGCTAAGACTAGCCAAAGGAACAAGAAAATAAGAGGTTACCAAGTGCTCAACACTAAAGGACATATATATTATATACTGTAGCCCCTTTTCCCATGGAGCAGGGATCACTATACAACAGGGGACAAAGTTTAAGAGCCAGATTTGGTAGGTGACTACAAAAAGATATTATCTTCTGAGTGCAGCAGGGCAGCTGCACATATGAACTTAAAGCAGTTGGTATTGTAGTCAGAAGTTTTTTTGTGTTCCGGCTGGCTGGTAGTCGGGACAAATCTCTCCCACTCGTGTTCCCCAAGTAAGCACACAGAGGCTTATATTAATTAAAACTGCTTGGTTATTTGCTAAGACTTATTACTGACTAGCTCTTACACTTAAATTAAACCACAATTCTTATCTATGTTTAGCCACATGGCTTGGTACCTTTTTTTGGTTCTGCCTTCACATCTTTCTTCCTCTGTGTCTGGCTGGTGACTCCTGACTCAGCCTTCCTCTTCCTAGCATTCCTTTAATCTGCTCACCCTGCCTAAACTTCCTGCCTGGCTACTGCCAATCAGTGTTTCATTAAACCAGTGTACAAAAGCATTATCCCACAGCATTTCCTTTTTCTGTCTAAACAAAAAGGAAGGTTTTAACCTTAACATAGTAAAATTACATATAATAGAACAGTTATCAAGCAAGAATTACAGTTACAATATCTACTCTTTTTACATTTGGCAAATTCAAAGACAATAGTCTGTTTATCCTATATTTGTGAGTTTAAAGTTTCATATCTAATTTATCTTTTATAGTAAACAAGGAAAATTATAACTATCTAGTCTTCAACTATATCAAAGACCCCAGAAGGATAGACTATTATCTAAGTAAATAGGAAGAGCATTGTAAACAACTTCAAAAAAATCTAGAATGACAGAGACAGCTGGCAACCTGGACAGTTACCCAAAGTTCTTCTGCAACAATGAGGCATCCATTCTTTAGCCTAAAGGTCTAGAGTCTCTCAGTCACCTCTCTCTGTGTCCTGTAGACTATCTGGTAGTGTCTTCTGTGAAGCAGGAACCTGAAGGACTATCTCACCTTGCAAAAGTCCATGGTCACCTTCCTATGGATCCTGCATGTCCAGTTTATACAACATATTGCCAATCAGTGGACCCAAGGACACTTTTTTGCCCAGTGGCTAACTTTTGCCACAAAGAAAGCAAATTCCATAATGAATTTATTCAATGCCCATTTCTTCTCTGAGGTTGATTGGTGTTGCCAGGAGCAGATATGTCTCAATGTCCAGAAAAGTCTAAGTTTTAAAAATATTTTAAATGTCACATTCTTTATGTCTTTAAAGTGTTTGAAGATCACCTATCTAATTGAAATATATTTATGTATACCTAGAAAACTTAACTAATATGTCTATAAGTTTGATTATCATGGATGACTAATTATTAATCTGTATTTCTTAATTATCCTTTACAATTTAAATGAGCTGCACAAATGTAATACCTTAAACAAGAGTAGAAATATACATATAGTATAACAAAATTAACTTTAAATTTGTATCGATAAACTAAAATCTATACCAATATAAAACATTTTAAACAAGTTGCTCTTTGAAAGTAGGTTCAACACAATCTACCCTTTTATCTTATCATATCTATATCCTATATTTGTATATCACATCCTCCTTTCTCCTTTTAGAAAGATATTGACTATGACCAATAACAATTTGTAACCAAGATCCTAAACAAAGACAAACACCCATAATCCACTTTTTGGGAATATGGGCATAGTTTTCTAGGCTACTTCCTGCTGATAAATGCTGCTGGTAATCTTATGGGGACACAAATAAAATTTTAGAATTATGGTCAAGTCCTGACTGGAGTAGTCTTTAAGGCTGTATATTCTGAGCCAGTTGCCTTGAAGTTGATTTGGATGTTGGATGATCTGGGCCATGATCTCATTGGAGACCTTTCAAGGGGTCTTGGCTGGTCAAACCATATTAGCCTGGAAGCAATCCACAGGGTCTCATAATTTGTGGAAACAAAAGCAGAACCTCTTTTCCAAAGCATCATATCCATAGACATATATTTTGAAATCAAGATATATTTAAAATATAAATATTGATTTAACTCATCAGCTTTTACAATCAAATGTCTCTCTGTAGTTAAAAATCTCAACGACAGTATAATCCAGACTCTGTGTAATTTCCATCATTATGTGGCTTTTTTTTATATTACTTTCACTTTCTCTTTAAAGATTTTATTTTTTAAAACTTTGTATTTCTTTAACTATCTATCCTCCCTTTTCTCTTTCTTTCAAGCCTACATACATTTGTACACACATTGTAAACTGTTTAAAGTCTTATTCCATCCGAAATCTGCCTTATTGTGAATCTATAATCCTTCTCTGACCAGGAGAGATTTTAAACTGCTAAACTTTGGAGCAGGGCAGGGCG
>CABHPR010120629.1:0-13364 GCA_902168415.1 Peromyscus melanophrys | reverse complement strand
TGTGTGTGTGTGTGTGTGTGTGTGTGTGTGTGTGTGTGTGTGTGTGTTTATGTGTATTCATGAGTGCACTGTTTGTAAGATACACTGGTAGGAAAAATAATTGTGTCTGGGAGAAATTTTCTTTTTATTGGCTTCTCACTACTTTTAAGTAAATTAAAACTATTTTTTCTTAAATGTACAAGAAAGCACACTAAACAAGGGGGAAAAGGCATCCTCCAAAGGTTGTGAAGATATGGTGGGTGTTTTAAAGCCTTAACAAATTATTTGATGGATAATTAAACTTGTGGTGGCAGAGGAATGTTTCTGACTAGGAAAAGGAAGTTCTTTCTTGTGTGGGGTAATGGTGGTGAGAGGAGGCAGGGCAAGCCTACTTGATCTGGAATAAGGAGCAGCTACCTGGAGAGGTCATAGTCACTTTCACCTACGGGGATGCACTGGAAAAGGACTAGCATAGAAGATATATAAGCCAGTTACAGACAAAACCTTTCAGTTCTGTGTAGTTCAATTGTGCTACCTCTGAGGTATAGAAGTTACACAGTGTCAGTAAATTAAAAAAAATTAAGTTCCTTCTTTTGGATTAATGGAATTGTGATATAATCAATTAAATTCTAATCCTTAGCATGGAAAGTTTACAATTTTACTCTTTTAATAGTTGCAAATTTCTTTCCTGTGTATATAAATAAATCTATTTACTTCTAGAAAAATTATTCTGCTATGATAAATTGTAAAAATCTTGTAAAGAATGCTTAATGTCTATGATATCCACTACCAGTGTAGAAGAATAAGAAGAGGGAGTTATTGAGTCCTATCCTAATTTCTAAACACTGTTTGCTTTGTTGAAGTGTAATCAAACACCTGATGCCAAAACTGTAGTTGGAAGTTTCTTCGGTCCTGCCTAGGGCCTTGTGGTCGGGATGAGTCTCTCCTGTCTGGTCCTGCAGCAGCTCAGACCCAAATAAGCATACAGATGCTTAATATTAATTATAACTGCTTGGTCATTTGCTCAGGCTTGTTACTGACTATCTCTTACACTTAAATTAATCCATAATTATTATCTACGTTTAGCCATGTGGCTTGGTACCTTTTTTCAGATCTGCCTTCACATCTTGCTTCCTCTGTGTCTGGCTGGTGACTCCTGACTCTGCTCTTCCTCTTCCCAGCATTACTTTAGTCTGCTCACCCCACCTATACTTCCTGCCTGACTACTGGCCAATCAGCATTTTATTAAACCAGTGTATAAGGGCATTATCCCAAGCACAAAACTGACATTTTCACACTGATTTCTTGTCTAAGACCCCATTTTGAGTCTTCTTTATTCTGGTCATCCAGGCTATCTTTGCATGAAATGGGCTGAGAGCTGGTGTGGCTCAGCAGGAGCTCCCTAAATTCATAGTGGTAAATAGACAGACAATTGTCAATGTGCAAGTAGCATCTTTCTCCCACTTCACCAACATCTTCTTCTATAATTCCATCTTCTGACACCTTCACTTCTAATTGTTCAGACGATCTCCAAAACCCAAGAGGAACATGCAACCACATGGGGGACAATTTGTAAGGTGCAGGGACAAGAAGAGGGAACAACAATGGCAGAGGATGATAGTAAGGGGATGTCATAAAGTATAATGATATACGTCTATGAAAACACCACAATCCCATTACTCTGTATGCTAGCAAAATTCATTTTAAAAACTCATTATATACTAATAATCTTATCAATACATGTGTTTTTGTGTGTATCTAAAAAATGAGCTTCCTCTGAGGAAATGAACTCCACCAAAAACCAGAAGAGAAAGCATGGACACACCCTGGGTTCCACCCATCCCTGAAATCAAGTGAGAACTTCATATTTTTAAAAAAGAATTCCATAATAATTGATTTTCTGCTGTCTTGCATGAAATCATGAGACATGGAATATGTGCCAAATAGTTCTGAGCCTCTTAGTGTGATCAACCTCTTGTGAGTAATGAAAAGGGATTCAGACAGATTCCTTCACTATTGAGATCACAAATTTACAGAAAACTATGAAACCAGCCTAATACCTTAAAGGCAGAGGATGTCTATGAAATTTGGTGAAATGTCAGCATGCACCCTTCTTACTTAAATATTTAAGAAAATGTCATACATGTATACCCACAGAAACTTATGTGAGATCCTGAATGATGGAATATTTAGACAGTAATTAAGACAGGGAGACATGTAACTTTCTTTTTCCTACCAAATGTCCTATTTAACTCACATATGAATCAAGTGAAAACATTCAGAAAAATATCTTAAATAGATGTTTAGGAAAGCAGTCTTACTTGAAAGTTTCAGAAAAGAGAACAGAAATCCAGCAGTCATATTACTTAACCTAGATCTAGACTTTTTATTTTAAGGATAACTCAAGCATGACTATCATTCTAATTTATTTAAAGGTTACATACTGTTCATGTGTACATAAACACATGCTCTATGACTCTACAGTCATAGAAGAAGTGGGTCTATTATTTCACTGTGACCACCACCCCTTACTATCTTGAACAGTCCCTAATAAGCAGACACAGGACTCATGTCATCAAAAAATCCAAACATTTCCATCTGTATCTTCTAGAATTTTGGTGATAGGCCAATTAACCTGTGAGGTCCCAACATATTATCAGCAGGAGGGCAACTGTCTGAACTCAAGGTATGTTTAGACAAGCAGGCCAGTATGGTTGAGCTTTTAGCTGTCCCCAGGGGCCATCTTAGCCTCCTGTAAGACAAGAAATCTGCACAACCTTTCTGGGTCACTCAAATAAGGCAAACAATATTGAGGGTCTCAGGTCTTTGGAATGCTTAACTTTCCTGCTCATTTATTTGAAAACATGTTCTTTCAGCTAGAGCTAGGGATCTCTGAAACAACCTTGTCCTGGGTCACTTAGAGGGAGAAAATGCATGGCAATATGGAAAGAGACCATTGCCCCACATGCATTCAACCAAACACTGAATTTACCAGGAAACTTGAAAACTCTAGTAAGCCCCTAAATCAAAGCTGAGCAAGTTAGCTATAAAGATGCTGAGGAAAATACCTGAGAGACTCATGTGCATTTTGCCTTTTGTAAATGTGAAATTAATATTAATGGAGACAAGGGAAATCAGCTCAGGAAGTAATGCCACTGAGTTTGTCTAAGAAGAAACAGAACCACCAGGGTTACATAAATATACATACTTCCCAGTGATACAGCATTTGTAAGAGGGAATTTCCTCCAGCAAAGGGACATGAGTAATGTGATATAAGAAGACGACTAGACAAGCAATTCAGAATGTGTAAAAATGCTTCTCTGGAAAATGTGTTTAAGGCTTTCACAATTTTATGGAGGGGGAAAAAAAGTAAATTCAGAGGTAGGGTTGGAGTGCCTAATCATTTTTCTAATCATAAACTATTCAGGTCAGGTGTCTGATTTGCCTTTGCTTCATGATAAAAAGAACTAAAATATATCCTCTCACTCCCCCAGATTTCTGGCAGAATTCTGTGAAATAAAAATGCATGCCTAGATTGCAATAATAAAAGATGTCTCTAACATAATATAATAAACTGATATTTTCCTATAGAATTACATTTAAGGATGGTTTCTTCATTATTAAATATAAACATTTTCTAGTTTTCTTCATCTAAAAATCTATCACTCTAGTGCATGCAAAAAAAAAAAAAAAAAAAAAAACCCGAGAACATGTTTTCTATCCCACAATCCTATTTGAGTTGAGATTGAGTACATAATTAAACCTGGCTTGAAGTCAACTATACAAGAGTTGAATGGATACCAAGTCCAACTGAGAAAGATTTTACCATATGAATGTTCTTTTCCTAAGACTAAAACACAGGCTAGATTTCCAAGTTTCAGAATGTTGCTCAATGAAAGAAATATATTGCCCATATAAAAAAAGTAAATAAAATGACAGTGTAATCTATAATCAAAGGCAACAATAGCCACAGAACATGCAGAACAAAGGTTTTTTGAACTAGGCAGCACAAAGGAAAAAGTTTAATATATAATCCATTCAGAGTAAATGGTCTTTTATGACTAAAAATGAAAGACTACTGTGGCTTAGAGGATTTTTTAATCTGACTTTTTGTTGTTGTTGTTGTTGTTGTTGTCGTGTTTAACCAGTTCTAAGACTAGCACAAATAATTAACTCTTTTTATAGTGGGAGAATATTAAGACACAAATATTTTCCAAGATGTTATTATTTTAACTTAACTCCAATTTCACAACATAAAATGCACTTTTAAAATACTTTCTTTTTAAATTTATCATAAGCCCATTGCAAAATCCCCCGGGGGGGCATTTTTGTAAGAAAAGGCAAAGATTGGTCTCAACTTGGAATTTCTTGTACAGAAAACATTTGATAAGTATCCGCCAGTACTTGTGAAAGCACACAATAAAGATATCTTCCCATCCCAGGGAATGGAATGGTAAGAAACAACACAAGGGATAGAAAAGTGGGCTGTCATGTTTATCTTTTATTTACAGGTATTGGAGATAAATGGCATTCATCAGAAAGCAGATGTCTTTGATTTCATGGATGGCTAAAATTCTTTCTTGTTATTTAACTTCAGTACATTAGAGAAGAGGGGGAAAGAGACCAGAAATCAGAAGGGTGTTGGGGAATGGAAAGAGGAAAAGAGACCAGAGAAAAGAGAATGGGAGGAGAGGAAAGAGGAAGAAAAAATGACACATATGTGTTGCATCTAGCAGTGATGTGGGTGGTCCACAGACAGTGTGTGGTACTAGCAGCAAAGAAAAATTGGTCAGATTGTGTATTTAGGGATATTGAAAAAGTACAGATAAGTTATTGAATTTTTTAAATCACAATAACAAAAATACATGTCATTTCACTCGCTGAACTAGAGAAATAATTAATTTCACCAAAAAGAAAATAACACTTTAATATTATAAGCAATTTAGTTCTATAATTAACTGTATTACACATTTATGGATGATACCGCATCAATAACAATGCATTTATGTTTGGTGTGTAACACTTATTCACATATTCTACCCTGACAAATAAACCTAAAATTCTTAAGGAAAAGTGGTCCTTTGTTATTTTTACTTAATTTTTTTTTCCAAAATTAGTGAACTGAAATTCTCAGAAAATAAATAAGCATGTCATCTCAGAATTTCAAACCTTTTTTGAAAGAATATATTTTGCTACCTGGTTAGGCATGAGTTTGTGTTTTTGTCTATGCCTGTTACTAGCCATGATTATAAGATCATCTATTCAGAGAAGTAGTTGGCTTCTTGAAATATAATAGTCAGTCAGATTTTGGAACAAACCATGAGTTCCTACAGCATGGAACATCTTATACATGCAATAAATCTCTTATCTCGCTAATTTTCACATTGATTTATCATGGTTTTGTTCTTTGTTATGACTATCAATCTCCTTTAGGTTCTGTAGTGTTCAGATGCAATGGCATAGATTAGAAGGTGGGAGGAAGGGAAGTGGATCCTTGTGCTTTTGCAAATGAACTTACATCTTTAATAACTGAAAGGATATTTTTCTGTTTAGAAACATAATTACCCAAAAGAGAACTAATAGGAAGTATGAGAAAAACTAGAATTTTAGAAAACAGAGATTATGGCATGAAAACTGTTTTAGTATTAAATATGATCAAAATATGATTAAGAGAGAGAGAGGACTTATAAAAATGTTTAATTTGGGAGAATTTAGTTTTGTTTATTCTAATATAAGTAAAAATTCCAAGTGTGTGTCCAGAGATGAATTTTCAGTGTCTTGGACAGGATTCTATTAGGCCTGCTGAGCTTGGCATAACTGACATCAAAACAATATTCCATGGTATAAAATATGTTTTTAATTAGTATTATAAGAAATAAGCAGAGAAGGTGGTAAAATAAAAGGAACACAGTCTCTAGACAGAAGAAACAAATATCAAATATTGGTAAGCTATAAATGACTTTATGGTCTTGGGAATTTTAATTTTGGAGTTTCAGTGTCTTTGAGTATGAAGAAAACTCCATGCTATCTAGGATCACATTTAAAAACCTGTTCTTTCCATACAGTTTGGACTCATTCATTAATGTTTTTGTTTTTGTTGTTGTTTGTTTGTTTGTTTGTTTGTTTTGCATTCCCATAATGACTGTTCTAAATCCCTAAGAACATGAACTTGACTTCTTGGCATTTGTTTCTCCTACAAGATTGTGGGATGATATAGGGCTGACTGGGATACAGAGCGTGGTTCAAGGGTTCTAGCCCAGTGATTTCCAGGTATTGGAAGGCCAATGTTCTGTGTTCTCATGGGGTCACAATAGATGCTATCCACATGATTCTGAGTCATTTTATGAGGAGGTAAGATGAAAGGGACATACAGACAGCTAAGAAAGAAGAAACTTGCCCAATGGTTTTCACCACACAACAACAGAAAACAATAAACTAGGCATCAGAATGTAGATTGATAAGAGTCTTGAGGTCTAAGACTGGTGGATTAAATTCCCATTAAAAAACAAGGGAGCAAGGGGTTGTCTCAGATCACAACAAAAAGCTCCAAACAAGAGAAATAGTAGATCCATAGGAAGAGAATATTGGCTGCACACTGATTTGAACTGGCCTGAGCATGAATAATCTTCTATGGTTCCTATTAACATATAAGATTTGATATAAATGTGCCAGTATTTTATGCTAATAATCTAAAGCAATAAGTGGCTCTGGTAAATTGTATTTTCCTACATAGTCACAGCCTATTTTTGCACCAGAATGAATAAAAGGTGGCAGGACAGAAACTGGTAATTAAAGAGACATGAATGAACCAAAACATACACCTAAGCATACAACATGCTTCACTTGTGATGATCTGTTAAACAAAATGTTTCATATAGTTATAATTATGATGATGATGATGACTACTGTGTGTATAATGTGTGTGTGTGTGTGTGTGTGTGTGTGTGTGTGTGTGTGTGTGTGTAAGTGATGTTTATTTGGAAAGGGGATGAGAATAAATGCCACTGTGTGCAAATGCCACTGTGTGCATGTCTAGGTCAGGGAACAGGTTTGTGAAATAGATTTTCTTCTTCCACCTCCTCTTCAACTATTAAACTCAAATAATCAGGTATCATACTACTGAGCCATATCTCTGTTGTGGCAATGATCTCCTAATTCCTTGGACATACTATTTAAAAATTATGTATATATACAAGAAATGGAAAATAATAAAATCATTATTAGTCTAATTTCCTGAAAAGGAGACAGAATATGTGAACTTGATATTTGGGGAGAAGACTAATCTTTGGGAAGGGCATAGAAACAGAAAGGGGCAATTAGAGTCTCCATTGAGAAGTCAGGTGTTATTCTTATGGGTCTGGCTTTATATGTTACTTGGCCTTTTTTCTTTGCAGCTCTTAATATTTTTTCTTTATTCTGTATGTTTAGTGGTTTGATTATTATGTGGTAAGGGGACTTATTTTTGGATCCAATCTATTTGGTGTTCTGTAACCCTCCTGTATTTTTATAGGCATTTCCTTCTTTAGGTTGGGAAAGTTTTCTTCTATGATTTTGTTAAATATATTTTCTGTGCCCTTGGGTTGGTATTCTTCTCCTTCTTTTATCCCTATTATTCTAAGGTTTGGTCTTTTCATGGTGTCCCAAATTTTCTGGACATTTTGGGTCATGACTTTGTTGGCTTTAGTGTTTTTCTTGACTGATGAATCTATTTTTTCTACCATATCTTCAACGCCAGAGATCTGCTCTTCCATCTCTTGCATTCTGTTGGTTATACTTGCATCTGTAGTTCCTGTTCATTTACTCAGACTTTCCACTTCCAGTATTACCTCAGTTTGTATCTTCTTTATTGACTCCATTTCAGTTTTGAAATCTTAAACTGTTTCCCTCACTTGTTTCATTGCTTTCTCTTGGCTTTCAAGGGACTTACTGATTTCTTCCCAATTTTTGTTTGACTTTTCCTCGATTTCTTTAAGGGAATTTTTCATTTCCTCTTTTAATATCTCTAGTATCTTCTAAAAGTCATTTTTATGGTAGATATCCTCTGTTTCTTCTGTGTTGGGATGTTCAGGTCTTGCTGATGTAGGTTCTGATCTTTGGGAAGGGCATAGAAACAGAAAGGGGATGTGTACTCCCAAACGGCTAACAATACACAGTGGAAATCTGTAAAAATGCACGTATGAAATAATAAACAATTAAACAAACAAACAAATAAATAATAAAGAGCTGCCCTCTGTGAAAACTAGCTTCAGAGAGATGGACAACCGTGCCCCACTTTTCTTGCTGGGTTCATTGTCTTCTCAGGTACGTTGGCTGAGACGTGACAAGAAACTCGTGGAAGGGGGAAAGAAGGTAACTTTTCACTTCTCAGGATAGGGTGTGTGAAATATTAGAAGATTCCATAGTTGTAGAAGGATGAGAAGAACCTTCTTTACAATATCAGACTCATTTTCCCAAAAACTTGGGCGTTATGAGCTTGAACTTTGCTGGACAAAATTATTCCAAAACCTGCTTAGAGATCATTATCTAGAACTCAAACTATTTACTTAGATGTTGTATGTAACTACCATGTGAAACAGTCAGAGCAGAGAGAAGGGAAGAAGAGAGGGAGGAAGAGAAGAAAGAAGGAAACATGAATTACTGTTACTATCTCAGGTTGTTTGCATCTAGAACACCATCTGAATTTTTCAAATTAAAAACAATGTTTTCACAAAAATTAATTTTGTGCAATTAAATTATCTAGACTTATTAAATATAAGGTTTTTGACTAGAATATATGTTAAAAGTTTGCCATATTACTAATATAAGGAAAAAAGTAAATAAAATTAGAAACAGTGGTATAATGTATATATTAACTTTTAGGTTATTGTTTTATATTCATAATTTTCATTCTCCAAATCAAAAAACTTCAGGCATAAAGTCTACAAAAAGTTCTTGTTGCAGCAACCTTAGAGAAATAAGCCATAAAAGAGATGTTAATAACAAGGAAGAGGACATCGCCATGGAACTGACGGAACATCTTTACAGAGAAATATTGAATGTGATTTTTTAAGTGTAAAGAAAAACAGAGGTATTCTAAAAATGCTTAAGATAAAAAGAAATATTACAAAACTAAGTAAAATGAAATGTGCATACTGTTGATGATTCTTTAAGGTGATTCCTTTGCTATTGCATGCTCCTTGCTCTGAAGCAACCTAGTGAGGCCTCCATGGGTGAATAGAGGGTATCTGGCTGGGAAAAAATGTCACCAGAAATCCTCATCAGGAGAACAAAGCCTGTGAATGGGAGGATATCATAAGGAAATGTAAAAGTACTTGTCATATCTTAACTCTAGAAAGTCCCAGTTCACAACTGAAGGACTGGTGTTCTCTGTGGACTAGAGATTACATTAGTTAAACATTTGGTGCAGCATGCTCAGTGTGACAGTGATGATGAGCAATGAGTTTTATGGAAGCAGCAGTGACAATAAACAAAGAGTAGATTTGTGTTCTCTAAACTATATTTTTCCATACTGGAATTTGATTTTCATTCATTTTTAAGAAATTATTACTAGACCTTTTAAAATAATTTAAAATGTAAAAAAAATTGTAATTAATTCTCAAGGTTGTACCAAGACAAACAGTGGACAGGATTTCACACAGGAGCCATAGTTTCCCAATCAATACCCTAAAATTGCTGATCTTAAAATTTAAATTTGCCTAAAGGGTAGCATTAAAATCCACATTGCTGAGGCTCCCAAGCAATGCTTCTGCCTTGAAAATCAGAGATAGAGGCCGATGAGTCATGACTTCTCAAGAATTCTACATGGGGTTAATGTGTACCACTGCCAGGGACAATATGCTTGTTCATCTTTAAAACTCTTCATGTAAGTCCTTTGCTAGAGAGACAAAGGAAGGAGGTTATGAGAAAATAAGAAAAATGTCCAAGGATGCTGTGGAAAGCCTGGCTTAGACTTGCTTATCAGCAGCAGATGAGATGAAGAGAATTCTTGGCTCAAGAGACCTGGGAGGAGAAGAAAATAACAGAGAAACAGGGTGGAGCACCTTGTTCTTATTACACTGCTCACAGGTTTGTCTGATTCATGCTGACCTTAAAGCCATCTAATAGAAGAGCTGACATTGTTCCATATGAATCATCTTTTCTGAATTCCAAGTCATTATTGTTGTTTTTATTGTTGAAGAATAAGATGATTGTATAGTCAAGAAATGGTTTTACAATTCCAGGCAACTGAAAACAAAAACCTTTCCAAATACCAGGACCTTACTTTTAGCTCTTTTCTGCTTTGTACTACTTTGAATGAAAGAGTGTTTCCCTCAGAGGTCTCCAGCCTATTCTAGAGATCACAGATTGAAAGTGACATCATGGAAATGTCTCCTATGCCCTTGTGCCTCCATCTTTTGCTTCTTTAGGATCTACCTTTGTCAAGTATCTTATCTTCCTTTTCTCCTCTCTGCATCAGCACTACCTCCTGTCCTTGCCACCTACTCATTCCTATGTTTTTCTTTTCACTCATAAAAGACTGTACCAACTAACTATTTTACCACCCATATTTCCCCCCTCAGATCTACTCTTTTATTCATTTCTGGAAAAGTCAGATGTGAAAGTAAAGACTCACCTTTGTGTCATTGTCAAATTGACTGGATTTGAAAATACCTCTGAGTAGCAGTCTAGTCACCCTTTGTTTTATATCTAGTATCCACCTATGAGTGAGTACATACCATGTTTGTCTTTCTGAGTCTGGGTTACCTCACTCAGGATGATTTTTTCTAGATCCATCCATTTGCCTGCAAACCTCATGATGTCATTGTTTTTCTCTGCTGAGTAGTACTCCATTGTGTATATGTACCACATTTTATTTATCCATTCTTCAGTTGAAGGGCATCTAGGTTGTTTCCAGGTTCTGGCTATTAAAATGCTGCTATGAACATAGATGATCATGTGCCCTTGTGGTATGATTGAGCATTCCTTGGGAATATGCCCAAGTGTGGTATAGCTGGGTCTTGGGGGAGATTGATTCCCAATTTTCTAAGAAAGTGCCATATTGATTTCCAAAGTGGCTGTACAAGCTTGCATTCCCACCAGCAGTGGAGGAGAGTTCCCCTTGCTCCACATCCTCTCCAGCATAAGCTGTCTTCAGTGTTTTTGATCTTAGTCATTCTGACAGGTGTAATGTAGTATCTCAGAGTCATTTTGATTTGCATTTCCCTGATGATTAGGGATGTTGAGCAATTCCTTAAATGTCTTTCAGCTATTTGAGCTTCCTCATTTCTTAATTGAGGTTAGCCCATTTCTTAATTGGACCATTGGGCATTTTGATGTCTAATTTCTTGAGTTCTTTATATATTCTGAATATCAGTCCTTTGTCAGATGTGGGGTTGGTGAAGACCTTTTCCCATTCTGTAGGCTGTCGTTTTGCCTTGTTGACTGAATCCTTTGCTCTGAAAAAGCTTCTCAGTTTCAAGAGGTCCCATTGATTGATTGTTTCTCTCGGTGTCTGTGCTTCTGGTGTTATATTTAGGAAGTGATTTCCTGTGCCAATGCCTTCAAGAATACTTCCTACTTTCTATTCTATCAGATTCAGAGTAACTGGATTGATGTTGAGGTCTTTGATCCACTTGGACTTAAGTTTTGTGCACGGTGACAGATATGGATCTATTTGTTGCCTTCTACATGTTGACATCCAGTTATGCCAGCACCATTTGTTGAAGATGCTTTCTTTTTTCCAATTGTATAGTTTTGGCTTCTTTGTCAAAAATTATATATTCATACGTGTGGGGATTAATGTCATGGTCTTCAATTCCATTCCATTGGTCCACATGTCAGTTTTTATGCCAGTACCAAGCTGTTTTTATTGCTGTAACTCTATAGTACAGCTTGAGGTCAGGGATCATGATGCCTTCAGAAGTTGTTTTATTGTACAGGATTCTTTGGGCTGTCCTGGGTTTTTTGTTTTTCCATATGAAGTTGAGTATTGTTCTTTCCAGGTCTGTGAAGAATTGTGTTGGTATTTTGATGGGGATTGCATTGAATCTGTAGATTGCTATTGGTAAGATTGCCATTTTTACTATGTTAATCCTGCCAATCCATGAGAATGGGAGATCTTTCCATTTTCTGACATCTTCTTCAATTTCTTTTTTCAGGGACTTAAAGTTCTTGTCATATATGTCCTTCACTTGCTTAGTTAGAGTTACCCCGAGGCTACCTAGAAAAGAGGACCCTAAGAAAGACACAGGGATCACCCAATGACAGAGAAATGGATGTGGTCTACATAAGCAAACTGGGCATGAGGGGGGTAATGAAGGGCAAGGGTCGAGGGAAAGAGAGCTTGGCGAGTGGGAGACACCAGCTGGATCAAGGACACAGAGAGAGAACAAGGAAAAAGAGACCATGATAAATGAAGACCCCACGGGAATAGGAAGAAGCAAAGTGCTAGAGAGGTCCCCAGAAATCCACAAAGATACCTCCACAGTAGACTACTGGCAATGGTCGAGAGACAGCCTGAACTGACCTACTCTGGTGATCGGATGGCCAAACATCCTAACTGTCATGGTAGAACTCTCATCCAATGACTGATGGAAGTGGATACAGAGATCAATCCACAGCCAGGCCCCAGGTGGAGCTCCAGGAGTCCAATAGGCGAGAAAGAAGAGCGATTGTATGAGCGAGAATTGTTGAGACCATGATTGAAAAAAGTACAGGGACAAATAGCCAAACTAGTGGAAGCACATGAACTAAAAACCAATAGCTGAGGAGCCCCCAACTGCATCAGGCCTTCTGGATAAATAAGACAGTTGATTAGCTTGAACTGTTTGCGAGGCCCCCAGCAGTGGGACCAGGACCTGTCCTTAGTGCATGAGCTGGCTGTTTGGAACCTGAGGCCTATGCAGTGGCACTTTGCTCAGCCTGGGTGAAGGGAGGAGGGGACTGGACCTGCCTGGACTGAAACTACCAGGCTGAGCTGAATCCCCAGGGAAGTCCTTGCCTTGGAGGAGATGGGAAGATGGGTGGTCTGGGAGGAGGGCGGGGGCAAGGCAGGAGGAGGGAAGACAGGGGAATCTGTGGCTGATATGTAAAATTAAATTAAATTATATATATAAAAGACCTGAGATGCGTATGTGCTCATGCTCTCTCTTGGCTACCTCGTGATCCTGGATGCTGGATGTGGGACTGCAGACCAAGTCAAATTTCTCCAGAGAACCGCGTTGGACTGCACCCCACCTCTCCTGGATCCTGTAACCGACCCCTTTGCTTGCTGTAAGTTGAACCAAAATAAACCTCTTTTGACTATCAGATAAAAAACAAAGAAAGAAAGAAAGAAAGAAAGAAAGAAAGAAAGAAAGAAAGGAAGGAAGGAAGGAAGGAAGGAAGGAAGGAAGGAAGGAAGGAAG
>CABHPR010120628.1:0-12219 GCA_902168415.1 Peromyscus melanophrys | reverse complement strand
CCCTCTCTCCCTCCCTCCCTCCTTTCCTTCCTTCCTTCCTTCCTTCCTTCCTTCCTTCCTTCCTTCCTTCCTTCCTTCCTTCCTTCCTTTTTTCTTCAGTAACATGGCTACAAGCCTGTGGGAGGCAGGGAATGGAATGTGGTGACTCAAATGAGAATAATTCCCATAGGCTCATATATTTGAATACTTGGTCCATGGTTGGTGGAACTGTTTGGGAAGGATTAGGGGGTTTGGCCTTATTTGGAGGAGATGTGTCACTAGGAGAGGGCTTTGAGATTTCAAAAGCCCATGCCATTTGCAATTCTCTCTGTCTCTCTGTCTCTCTGTCTCTCTGTCTCTCTGTCTCTGGCTCATGCTTGCTGATAAAATGTAAGCTTTCAGCTACTTTTGCTAAGTCATGTCTTCCTGCTTGCCTCACTGCTTTCTGTGATGATGGTCATGGACTCACCCTCTGAAACTGAAAGGGAGTTCCCAATGAAATGGTTTTTTTTTATATGTTTCCTTGGTCATGGTGTCTCTTTATAGCAATAGAACAGTAACTAAGACAGGAAGAAAAAATTACATATGAATTAAAATGTTACCAGGTTGGGAATGTTGAATGGCTGTCACACATCATTGTGACTCATATATTCTTTGAGGCTTTGAGTTTCCATATGTAAACTTCACTCTGAGGATAATCAGCAGTGCGGCTTTGCACAAAGCTTATGTCTTTTACCCTTCACAGTCCCCAGCTGCAAAATGTGAGGGTTTTGGCATATCCAGCAGGGTTCCCACTGCATTTATTTTATTTTATCAAGTTCAGAAGTTTGGATGCTTAACTTAATTAACAGGGTGTAGATGGCATGCTATAGAAAGAGAGAACTAAGGTGGGTGACGGATGAGGGAGGACATAATTCAAACAAGAATTAAAATCCATCCAGCTCACAACTGGAGATGCCAGCTGGACTGAACATACACATCAAGGAAGTCAGGCAAACTTCTCATCAGTTTCCACAAACTTTAACGGCTGCCACTCATGCTTATTCCATCTCCAGAACAGTCAAAGCTTGTGCTTGCCTCAAGAGAGCCTCATGGAATAGTTGTTTTGAAGGCTTCTGAGTGCCAAGGCTGTGTTGAAAATGCCCAGGAGTTCTCTCTTGTGCCTGGCATAGGAAAGACACTTGACTAATTGTGCTATGCTCAGTAAAAAATAAAACCTGAGGGTGAATACATTTGTAAGAGGCTGCAAGTTCTGTTTCTTTGTCTTCCTCTGCAGAGTCCCAGTGCTCATTAAAATGTTAAAGATCCAGAGAATCCCTGTAGCAAAGAGACTGGCTAAGGTATTTACAAAGCAGTTAATTAACATCAGACTTCAACAACCCATTAGCTAAGTTGGACTCAAAGTCTGACAATTCCTTCTCCCAAGTGATGAGCACGGAGACAAGGGTAAATATCCAGGAGTTGTAATAGAAAGTTGATATTGCCAAACATCTCTGTAAGACACGCTGGACTTCTTTCTATGAGTAGGCATGGGTCAGCTCTGGTATTATCTGACTCCTGGTGAGTTACAGTATGATTAGCATATTTTGTGCACAGGAACCAGACTGTAGTGCTGGACAGCTGTGAGCAAACAGCAATGTACATTCAGTAAAGTTTCTGTGGAGGTTTGAAAGAAAATGGCCCTCAAAGGGTGTGGCACTAATGGGAGGTGTGGTCTTGTTGGAGTAAGTGTGGCCTTGTTGGAGGAAGTGTGCCACTGTTAGACTGGGCCTTGAGGTCTCCTATCATCAAGCTACACCCAGTGAGACAGTTTACTTTCTGTTGCCTGCAGGATCAAGATGTCGCTCCTTCTCCACTCTCAGCTCTTCTTCAGCACCATGTCTGTCTGTATGCCGCCATGTCTCACCATGTTGATAACGGACTAAACCTCTAAAACTGCAAGCCACCCAATTAAGTGTTTTCCTTCATAAGAGTTGCCATAGTCATGGAATCTTTTCACAGCAATAGGAACCTTAAGACATTTCACAATAAATTTAATTTATTTCTAAATAAATAATTTGTTTTGTTTTGTTTTGCTGTGTTGATGATCAAACCTAGGGCCCTAAACATGCTGGGGAAGACTCTACTCTGGAGTTATTTTCCCAGCCTAATAATTGGAACTCACTGTGTAGATCAGGCTGGCTTCTAATCCATATACATCCTCCTGCCTCTGTCTCTGAGTGCTGGGATTAAAAGTGTGTACCTATTGGTGTAATTACTAAGGCCACTCCACGTAGTTAAAAGGAAGGTTTATTTAGTGGGTAACTTAAAAATGAAGGGATAGGTAGGTGGCGGGTTCTGGAAAAGACGCAGCGCAGTCTGGCGGTGTTCTCTCCTCGGTCTACCTCTCGCGTCCAGGTCCAGGAAACAAGAGAGCACCTTGCGTCCCCATATCAGGTCTTCAGGCCCTCCCTTGGCCCTGCCTTGTAGGCGTGATAGTTACCGAAGCCTCAATGGGGGGTTGGAACTTCCAGACCAAAGCTGGAATGGCTACCCACTACATCTCCCCCTTTTTGTCTAAATAAGAAGGTTCTAACTTAATACAAGATTATATACAAAGGAATGGTTATCAAATATTGTCCAGGAGTAATGAGGGATAATGACCTAGATAAGATGGAACTAGGTACATAGATATGCATCTGTAAACATATATGTTTATGTATATGTTTAGGAAGCTGATAGATAGTCTTGTTTGGAACTAAATTCTGCATTTTTGTCATTTCATTTTTTGAGACAGGGTTTCTCTGTGTAGCTTTGGAGCCTCTTCTGGAACTCACTCTGTAGATCAGGCTGGCCTTGAACTCACAGAGTTCCACCTGCCTCTTCCTCCCGAGTGCTGGGATTAAAGGCATGTGCCACCAACACCTGGCTAAATTCTGTATTTTGTGTAGTTATGATCTGGTGCTAATACTTGGCAATTACCAACCCCTCAAAAGAAATAAAAAGTTGTAATAATTTATGCAGAGAAAGTATACTTTAGAGAGGGTTCTTTTTCTGACCTATACTCAAAATTCTATACTAGCTCTTTGGGGACCTACAGTAATTAAGTCCATTTTTGAAAAGCTTTGCTTATATATAGAGTATCTTTGGCCCACAGACTTCAACTAAGTAGGGTTCACAGAAGCTCACAGAGACTGAAGTGGCAAACATGGAGCTTGTATGGGTCTGTGCCAGGTCCTCTACATATATGCTATGGTTGTTAGCTTGGTGTTTTGTGAAACTCCTAACAGTGGGAGTAGGGGAGTCTTTAACTCTTTTATCTGTTCTTGGAATCGTTTTCCTCTTATTGGGTTGCCTCACCTAGCCTTAATATGAGGGTTTGTGTCTAGTCTTGCTTTATCTTGTTATATTGTGTTTGGTGGATATTCTTGGGAGGCCTGATCTTTCTGTAGGGAAACAGAGGAGTAGATCTGGGGGAGAGGGGAGGTGCAGAGGAAAAGCGAAGAACAGAGAGAAGATAAACTGTGTTCAGGGTGTATTGAAAACAACAACAACAATAATAACAACAATAATAAACAAACAAACAAATGCAATGCCTTTTGTGTATGTGTTTAACATGCATAGCATACAGTTACTGTTCAGCTTGACCATTATGACATGCAGGTGACAAATTGTTCAACATCAAAAAAGTTTAAATGAAGCCAGTGTTAATATTATTGACTAAAACAGTAGTGTGACTCCTATCTTGTTAATAATGAAACATATTTTATTGTATCAGTATTTTTCTTTAACAGAAACTGAGTGTTGATGATGCAGGTGATGCTAGAATCATGGAGACCAAGAGTCTGTCCACACTTGGTCAGAAATATTGCTGCTCAAGCACTAAATATAGCTCATAGAGAATTATATTTGAGTATCCCAGCAAAGCTAAAAAAAACAAAAAAGAAAATGTTGAGTCTGTAATCTTCATATCATTAACAATACAGGACTGTCATGTATTTCAAACCCCTGTGGCCTTTCTCCAGGTTTTTTTCACAGAACAGTCCACTCACACCAGCCCTGAAAGAGAGTGTAAATCCCAAGGAGCTTTACTGCTCAACAAAGGTGTCTATGTTATCACTGTTGGATTTGAAGTCCAGGCCATGCATTTGATGATACCCATAAGTTTCAAGTTAAAAAAAAAAAAAACAAAAAACTAAAAACAAAACCAAGAATGATAGTTTTCAAAGCATTTCCATTACATGTTTGTTTAAGTCAAGGTTCACCAAGGTAAATGGCAAATACTGACCCTGCAGCTGTGTGTATTTGCCATCTCCAGTGATTCTCAACAGAGCAGAGGGGAAATTCAGCATGTCCGAGGAAATCAAATTCCAACCTGCCCTTTGTTCTGTAATCTTTGTGTGAATATCACAGACACAGAAGGGAGCACAGGCTGTTTTGTTTGCAGTTCAGTCACATCATACAGCCGTGATTGTCCAAGGCCTATCTTCAAGTGTGTTTCTGACATAGATCCTGTTTTCCTATTAGGTAACACAGGGCCCACAAACAGGGGAGGGTCTCTCATATTCCACTTGGAGGTCTTAAAAGCATTCTATCTATTTATGATGGTCTCGTGTCTTCCACTGTGAATTTTGGGTAAGAGCTGTTCCCTCACTATGCGGGAAGAATTTGGGTGAAAAAATGGAAGAAAATGTATGTGTGCTTTCATCCTGGACTGGAAAAGTGCTGTGAGAACTTTTACTAAGAAGCAAAGACAGGGACTGATTGCTGTGATGATGCACCATGACCAAAATGCAAGTTGGGGAGGAAATTTTTTATTTGGTTTATGTTCCACCATTATAGAACACCATTGAAGGAAGCCAGGGATTCAAACAGGGCAGAGACGGGAGCTGATGCAGAAGCCACAGAAGGGTGCTGCTCACCGGCATGCTCATCATGGCTTGCTTAGCCTACTTTCTTATAGAACTGAGAACCACCAGCCCAGGGCTGGCACCACCCACAATGTACTGGGCCCTCCCCCATCAATCACTAATTAAGAAAATGCTCTACAGCTGGAACTTAACAGGCATTTTTCTCTATTGAGGTTCTCTCCTTTCAGATGACTCTAGCTCATGTCAAGTTGACATAAAACTAGCCAGGACAGTAACTGAGGTCACCAAGGTGGGAGTAGCTCTGTAAAACCAGCTGTGCTGCAGCTCCCTTCTGGATGAGGCTTGCTTGTAGATTCAGGGAGAGCAGAGGACATTGACTGAGCCACCATGGTGGCCCAGGGCCAGATTGCTGAGTACCTATATCCAACCCACATGGACAGAGGAAACCCATCCTGTGCCCCCAGCTGACAGGGCTCCCTCCCTCCTCTTGGGGAGCTCCTTATCACTGCAGCCACTTCAGGTAAAGACTTGGGATGAAGAGGTCAAGACTAGCACAGATGAATATGGTCTCCTATTAGGAGTCTTTGGCATTTTAGCATTTGTTCTAAACAGTGCATATGTAACGCATATCCTCTAATTTATCTGGATAGTATTTCAATATCAGATATAGCACCCACTGACAGAATTAAAGGGGATTTACTCACCTGTGTTACTTTAGTTAAATTGTGCCTGAACTATTCTAAGTGGGATTTGATTCAGCATCTTTTAATTAACTTGTTTGCTTCATGAGTATGGTACAGGTCAATATTGAGTATCACGAGACTTCTATTACTCTCTACCTTATTTCTCCAACAAGGCCTCTCGCTGAACCTGGAGCTCATCAATTTGGCTAGACTGGCTGACCACTGAGACCCTGGGATCCATTTTGTCCAAACCCTCAGTGAGGGGGTTACAGAAGTGCATGCCACACCAAGATCTTAACCTGAACTTGAGTCCTCACGCTTGTATGGCAGGCATTTTGCTGACTGAGCCATCTCCCCCACCTGCTTCAGGGAAATTCTAGCATCTATCCTAAATCTACTGTTGGGCTATGTCAGTCTGTATCTGTGTGTGGGTATGGCTGTGTGCATGTGGTGTTTGATCGTGTCTCTGTATGAACTATGCACATACATGAACGTATGTACACACATATGGATGCATGGGAGTAAAGAGAATGTTTTAGGAAAAACATCTGAGTTGCGTCCCTTGGAAAAGCAAGGAAATGTGAGCTTGTAGACCTGGATTTGGGTCTAGTTCACATGCATCTTCTGTCATTTGTGCTCTCTGAAATTGCTGGTGAGTCATAACACCTGACAGAACAGAACACTTTGTAACAGTCTTGTAGAATAAAAGATGATCTTAAAAAGATCTATTTGTTCTAAACTCCAAAGCAAGATCTAAAAAAAAAAAAAAAAGGTAGGATTGCAAAAATGTCCCACACCCTTAAAGGATTCTCTTCAAGACAGGAGCATTGTAACACCTGAACATTTAACGGGCAGAGCTGAACTGTCAGCCATTTACAAATGCCTGTGATCACTTTTCTGAGAGTCACAAAGTTCCAGAAGTCAGAAAGGAAGGCAGCCTCTGAACAACCAGTGCAGGGGTCTGTTTATAAAGAGAAAACCTTCTCTGGAAGTGTGGTTGCTTGCATACCTGATGATAGAAAGTTCCCCCATATGTAAAGAAATGTATATTTCAAGCTTCAGGAGAACAAAAGGCACTTCATGGCCTTAGCCAGCTTCATGCTAGACGTGAGGAAATTTCACGAGTTGCTGGTGATGCAGCAGGATGGTCTGGTTTTCCTTCGGTTGCTAAGGTAAAAAAATAAGAAATCGATGCAGCTGAACAGAATAACACTCTTTATACATTCTTTAAATTTTCATATGTGTAAAAATTCCCCCAAAGAATCAGAAAGAAAGTTATAAATGACTGGCCTGCTGCCATCTTCCAGCTATTTCTGTATCTTCTGGTACAACACTTCCTGGCAATGGAGGATTTAAAATAAATGTAGACTTTTCTTTCTCTTCAAAGATGCAGCTTTTGCTTTGAATTCCTGCAGCGACAGCTCTTTAGTCTCTCTCCACAGACTGGCTTCAAAGATCTGTTTCCTCCCCTGGAATTCATACGGACCTGTGAAGTGTGGTCCCTGTCACTCTATGGGTACTTTTGGAGCCGGTATGCATTTCCTGCTACAAATGGCAACACTCTTGAAGAGGGTGCTTGAGAGCTTCCTACATTGAACTTATCAATATTTGATAAACTTTTACTCTATAAATATTTCCTCACAGGTAGTCATTCTGCTAGTCTAGTTGTGGGTTTTAATAGTAAAAGAGGAAAAACGGAGTCTTGGCCTTGCCCTCCTCTGGTTGACAGTTGTGCTGAAAGTCACAGCAATCCAACAGTCACAGGGGCAAGTGTGTTGCTCTGCTCCATGGAGGGGAGGTAAGTGCTGTCAGATCCTTCACAGGGACAGTCAGGGACAGCTCTCAGAGAAGTGCACTGAATGTGAAGGAAGGTGACTGAGCTTGGTGAAGGCAGGGTAGGGTGGGAAGCTGCTGCAGAAGGCTCCGTTTACAAGATCTGAAAGCCACATATTAGGAGAGAATAGTAATAAGGCACCATTCAAGGAATTAGAAGGTGTCAACAACAGGATGACAGGAACATGGGACAAAGGCAGATGCAGCCACCGAGTGGATCAAAAATATCAGCTTTTGGGTCAAGTGGGACATTTTATTTAGGGGTGAGGCCTGGGGTTTGCACAGTCAATTTACACTTCTTACATTTTTTTTCTTTGAGTCAGGGTCTTTTTTTCAACTAGACTGGCCTTGAACTCATCTTCTACCTTTGCAGCCTGAGTGCTGGCCTTACAGGTGTGTGTAACCATGGCAGTTTGCTATTGAGAAGACCATGTTACATGGATAATCAACATTTCTCATCTTGGTTAAGATCAACATCAGGGCAACAGGCTGATGAGTTCTTTCCACTGGTGGGGGTTACCCCGCTCTCCACTCAGCAGAGCAGAGCCAACAGTGCAAGGAGACAGAAATTCCTTAGTGGTCAGAGATGGGGGCCCCCATCACCCTTCCCTTTCCCCAGAGGTTGAAATTTTTATCTCATGTTATTTCCCTTCAGCCCAACGCAGCTTTCTGTTGCAGTTCTGGGAGGAGAGGCATCCTGGCAACAATGTTTCTCTATTCCATTTATTTAAAAATACCTTTTAGGGGGGCTGGGACCACTGCCTAGGAGTAAGGCTTTGCTCCAGGCTTCATTCTCAACACTTGAGGGGGGAAAAAAGCTTTTCCTTAATTACTGCTGCTTCATTTTTGAAAAATGTTTTCAGTGAATATTAAAACCCTGAGTTAAAAGCTTTGTCTTTGAACATTTCAAAGGTCTTTCCTTATCTTCCAGTATACATGGTCTCTGGGCACCCAATAGTAATAATTCTTACTCTTTTCTCCTGTTAGGCAGGGTGCATCTAACTCCTGACTTTTAAGAAACTTATGTTATTTGCTTAGCTTACAGAGTATTGGTTTCCATATGACTTCTTCACACATTTTTAGTTGTGGTTACTCCCCCCCCCCCTGCTCCCCACTCCTACCTTCCACTCCCTTTGCTGGTTAAGTCCTCATGACTTTTAGGGTTTCATCATTATGTGGTCTTGATATATATTGCTTAGAAGTTTTCAGGATTTTTTTGGATCTGACAATTAGAAAATTTCATCAATTGGTAAGAAACTAAAGGAACAGTTAATTCTTCAAGTATCTGCAGTGCCCCAACTCCTCTCATTTTGGGGATTCTGTATATACCATTGAACTATTCCATGTTTGCTCATAGCTCAGTGAGGCTCTGCTCGTTTTACCCTAAATTTTTCTTTGTGTTTTAGCTGGGATAATGTGTAGTGAATTGTCTTTAATTGTTCTAATATTTGCTGCTGAGTAGGGATTGACAGAGGCAACGTAGAAACAAAGGGAAGAATATATAGACTTCAGCTGGAGCAGATTGACCTTTAGTCAGGTCAATGGGGGGTAACAGTGTCTCCACAGGAATAGGGACAGTGTGTGAATGGCACAGACAGGTTGGGGTTCTGTGGGTGGAGGATGTTCTTAGGGTGGAAGATTCTATCTGCAAGTCTCTCCTCCTGCACTCTCAGTCCTGTAATTACCAATGGAGCGTGATGCAGTCTGGTCAGGGGTAGAGGTAGGAAGGTGGGGGGAGTGGAGTGGGTGAGAAGGGTGGGTGGGGGGTGTATGGGGTGTGGGGACAGGTGTTTTTCTCAGGAGAAGGGAGATTTCTTAGTTTAGGAGACCACACCAGCCTTTGGGCTCCCTTGTCAGGAGCTTTATGGATTCTAGTAACCCGCAGAAGGTATCAGGCAGTCCTTAGTTTAGGAGGTCATAGCTGACTTTGGACTTGCATATCAGGAGCTTCCTGAAGCCCAGCAGCCAGCAGACAGACGTTCATAACTATCAACACTCCTGCCTCCCCACCCCCATCCTTCGCCCTCCTTAGACCTTTGGTTCATTAGACCTTCATTTTCTTTCCAGTGATTAATCTTTTACTCAGTTTTCAATTTAGAGATTGCAATTTTTAAATTTCCCATTTTAGCTCCACAGAGTTCTAATTTTTAAGTTTCTATTTTTCTGTTGAGACATTCCACCAGTTCATCTATTCTCTTCATCTTTCTTCTAAGCCTTTGGACATAGTTTAAACAGCTGTGCTGACACAAACCTATGCATGTATAGGAAGAGGGAATCTTAACTGAGAAAAATGTCTTGGTAGGATTGGCCTGTGGGCAAGTCTCTAGGACATTTTCTTGATTAATGATTGATGTGGGAGTGCCCAGCTCACTGTGGGCAGTGCTACTCCTGGGCAAATGGTCCTGAAGTATATAAGAAAACAGGTTGAGGAAGCCATGGAGAGCAAGTCGGTAAGCAGCGTTTCTCCATGGCTTCTGCTTCAGTTTTTGCCTGAAGGTACCTTCCTCGGCTTCCCTCAGTGATGAACTGTTATCTGAAAGTGTAAGATGAAATAAGCCTTTTCCTTTCTAAGTTGCTATTGGCCATGGTGTTAACACATCAATAGAAACCCCAATGAAGACAATAGCTATCTTTGGGCCTGATTATACTGGCCACTTTTCCTGCTTAGTTTTTCTATTAAACTTTCTATTAAACTTCTTATTTATGCTGGACATTGTGAAAATTCTACTGCTATGTTGGAATTACACTGATTGTCTTTAAAAGGTTTGAGTGCTTTCAAAGAATATTTTATTTATGATTATTTGTGCATATGTTTGTTTGCCTGGTTGTGTGTGTGTGTGTGTGTGTGTGTGTGTGTGTGTGTGTGTGTGTGTTAGTACACAGTACCACGGTGTGCATGTGGAGGTGAGAGAACAATTTTCTGGAGCCAGTTCTCCCCTACTTTTAAGTAGGTTCCCGAGATCAGTCTAAGGTTGCCAGATTGCAGAGAAAGCTCTTTTACTGAGGGGCCATCTCTCTGGCCCTAAGTTTGAATGTTAATTTGAATGATAGTTTAGTAGCTTCTTTGTATGACAAACTGGATTCTTTTTTTAAAGCTTTGTTAAGGCAGGGCCTGGAGTATCACTAACAGATATAAAGTACAGGACCAGAGTAAGACCCCACAATTTTGGGGTTATTGAACTCTAATAATGGAACTATTGTTATTATTGGATAGGATCTTTCTGTGTATCTCAGGCCTTCTTGCCTTTGCCTCCTAATACTAGAACTAAAGTTGAGCAATGCCACTAAAGTTGAGCTGATGTTTGGGGATTTCAGAGCAGATGATTCTGAGCTAAGGGAGTGCTCTGCGTATTGCTTAGCAGCACCCATAACCTCTCCTTACTAAGTATAAGCAGCATCCTTAAGATTGTGACAACCTCAAAAAGGCTAAATGTTGCTAATACCCCCTAGGGTATGATACTGTCCACAGCCAGGAACCAGTGAGAGCACTGTCCTGGATGAGCTACTACAGCACAGCAACCTTTGCCGGAGCTTAAGGGTATCAGCTCTTCAAATGGTTAGGGCCTAACTATTGAATGTTTAGAACTTGGAAATCTCCATTCAGCTTACAACTTTCCCCATCTTTGGTTGCCTTAGACTTTGTTCAGTCCCACGCTGCCCAAAGTATTAAAGCAGATCTCCATGTAGATATTTGGAATTTTCTCTGTCCACCTCAGTCTTTCTCTGTATCCTCCCATGGAAATTCTATCCATTTTAGCATCTTAGAATTCTGTTGTCTTTCCAGGCGCAGATCCTCTTTGAGTAGTTGGTATCTTGGGTGACTGTAGTGCTCTTTCCTTGTGTGCTTCTCTTGATGATTGCATGCCGTGTTGTTTGCTTTCAATGACGTTTCAAATTCATTTCATGCTTTATCGGCTTTAAAGTTACATCTATTTATTTTTGGGCACATGTGCGTGCACGCGTCTGTGTGTGTATACTCACACAAGTGTGTACCACAATTCACATGTGGAGGTCAGCCCCAGAGGAGTCAGAGAACAACTTGCAGTTCGCTCCTCCCACCATGTGGGGCCTGCGGATCACACTCAGATTGTCAGGCTTCATGGCAAGTGCCTTTAACCACCAAGCCATCTTACCAGCCCCTTTTATTCATTCATGTAACTGTTTACTGTGGGAGGCAAGTCTAATTATAACAAATGACTCTCTCTTCACTCTACAGGTGTATTGTATGACTGATTATTAATTTTCAGAGGACACAGTTACTGTCAGGCACGAGAAGGCAGGGATGCATAACATCATGAAAACAAATCTATTCTTTGACTGCCATGGCATTTAAATTTGGCTTAATTGTTCTCGAATGGTGATCACTGCAGGATATAGCAGATCTGGACCCTTTCTGTTATTTCATTCTGAAATGCCTCCCACAGGGGCTCGTATTTTGAATGCTTGTTCCCTGGCTGTTTATGATGCTTAATCATCACTGTCAGCTTGACTGTACTTAGAATCACCATAGGAACACACCTCCCAACGGGTCTAGGAAGATGCTTCCAGAGAAGCTTAACTGAAGGGGAAGACCACCTTGCATGTGAATAATACCATCCTATGCACTGTGTCCTAGGGTTGCCTGAAAAGGAGAAAATGGGCTGAGCGCCACTCTCTACTTTCAGAGTGCAGAGGCAATGTGACTAGCTACTGTTCCTGCTGCCACACTTTCTCTGCTAGGGCAGTCTGCATCCCTCAAACTGACTCAAAACTGGCCCTTCTGTTTTTTTTTTTCCTTTCCCCGAGACAGGGTTTCTCTGTGTAGTTTTGGAGCCTTTCTTGGAACTCACTCTGTAGCCCAGGCTGGCCTTGAACTCACGGAAATCTACCTGCCT
>CABHPR010120627.1:0-49290 GCA_902168415.1 Peromyscus melanophrys | reverse complement strand
AGACAGCTCAAGCATCCTACTGCATGTCCTCCTTAGGAAGACAGCTCGGATTTAGTCTCCTAGAAATGCTTAGACATTTGAGTGAACAAATATATTGAGGCGATTATACTGAGCCAAGAGCTTGCTTACTGACATGTATTCAACTTAAAAAATGGTCATTGAAATAAAATATCTCTAGTTACTTCATGTGCACATGTGTGTGTGTGAGTGTACACTGCATGTGTGTACACTCCCCAGTAAGCATAACACATAATATTCAACTCCAAAGGTAATCTACATGTGAAAATTCTGAAAGATTTTCACTTTTGTCCATCAGCTGATGCTAAGACGCGGATGGTAAACATGGTGTGAAATACACAGCCAATGGAGAGTTAGTGGTTCGCCCTTCCTAGAAGCAAAACTGTGGAGCTACATGAAATCTGTGAAAGAGTTCTTACTCTTTGAAGTGACTCTATTTCTAGGGAAAAAATCAAGAGAAAACAGAAATAAAAGACATAACAAGTGACTGAAGCAGGTGAATGCCATCACATTGCTAGTTCAGAGTGCCACTGGACAGCTGCAAGTAGTCACTATGTTGCCCATAGACCTGGTAATAAAAGACATAATGTTGTTGTTAAGTGATGAACACTGGCTTCTATCCATTGTAACACTGAAAGATTCTAAGGACATAGAATGTGTTTGTAGTGCAATGTTAAGAATGGGAGAGGATACTAAAGTACATGTGTTGCACCTCAGAGTACAAATACGCATGTGCTGTGCACACACACCCCAACCCCCCCCCCCTTTAATAGGACATAAACAAAAAGACAGCTTGAAATATGAAGGCTGTGTCCTTTGGCCTCATGTATTTTAGTCATTTTTACTTTGACTTTGTGGGTTTCTAATTTTCTCCTTGATAAAAACAAAGCCTCTCTGATGACTCAGAAGATTTTAAGTAAAATAATCTCATGTTCATATGGAAATGACTGTCTTCTACTCATCTTGTTACTAATGTATCTTATTACCTGTAACCATGGGATGTTAAAGTTCACATCTAATTTATCATAAGTTAGTAATAAAAATTCTCATGGAACAATAGTAAACACAAGTATTGTGTTTAAATCAAAAGAAGGGGAAAAATTTACCAACAGATCTTACAATATGAGAAACTTGAAACTCTTCATTTATTTAACTCTCACAACAATCACGGGGGTTAAGTTTTCTCACGGGGGTTGAAAGACGGATTTCACTAATGGCAAATGGAGCACCAGAGCTGATTACCATTTATGCTTATCACACTGTCAATGTCTAACACCACACAAAGCTATTGCTTCTGGAATCCAGATAGTTCATCCATGATGATCTTAGAAGTACAGCTTATGTAGCAAGGGTGGGAGCAAAGCAGACCTTTCTAGAGCCCTGGTGTGAGTCTGGGAGGTCGCACAGGAGCTGGGTAGAACCAGGGATAGCACAAAACAAATGTCCAACTAAGCCTGTCTTCTGTGAACTAAAAGTCAAGACACAAGGTCCAAAGCTAAGAAACCAAGTAAGTCTGAGTTTGTCCTCTGTGTCAGTGTGGAATGAAAGCCAAATCCTTTGTGGATGCATAGGCCCATGTTTATTTTTAGATAGCACATTTATTCTATTTTTATACAGCATACTTCATAATTATTCACTTCTTAAGGGGAAGTTTTAATTATACAAATGATATGCAACAATAATATCCAATAATAAAAAAAACCTCATACAAGAACAACAGTGAAACTTGCCCCACTGGTGACTATCTACCTCATAAGTCACGAATAACAGGTTTCACACCTCCCTGGTTTATTTCTTTCTCTTTACCTTTTCTTGTTGTCAATGATGAGGTTTTGTTTTATTTAAAGACAGGGTCTTGCTCTGAAACTCAATTTGACCTCGGACTGCAATTCTCATGCCTCTGCCTCTAAGTGTTGGTTTTATACACAAGCCACCACGTCTCCTCCAATGTCTCTCTATTCAGTTACAAACACACATGCAGTACTTATGAAAATGAAGGTCATGCCAATCAGCTGAATTATTTAACTAGTGACAAGAAGACTAACTGGCCCAGACAGTATAACTCGCACAGTGATGTTCTTTCTCATTTTTCGGGGAACTCGCTCTGTAGACTAGGCTGGCCTCGAACTCACAGAGATCTGCCTGCCTCTGCCTCTGAATGCTGGGACTGAAGGCATGTGCCACCACTGCCCAGCGATGGTTTTAATTTCTTAACACTACACTGTCCTGGGTACCACAGGGATCTTCCTAAATGATCTACAATATACTACTACCCAGTAACAATAGAGTCAGGAATGTTAATAAAATTTCTTATTTTTTTTACTTATTTTTATTTAAATTTTTTCATTTTACATACCAATCACTGTTCTGCCTCCCTCCCCTTCTCCCGCTCCCCCCACTTCCCCCCATCCCACCGCATCTCCTCCTCATATGGGGTAAGACCTCCCTTGGGTAGTCAACACAGGCTGGGGGGAGGGACAGAGAGGGAGAGCAATGAAAGAGATATCTTGACAAAGTGAGCAATTAAGGTGTTAGGGAGAAACCTTGATAAACTATTAAAGGTATTTTCTATATATGAAGATATTTATCAAAAATTCTGTTATACAGGCAGTAGGTTTTAATGAAATACATACATTACACAATGAACTAATAACTAATTTAAACACATATACTATCAAAAGTGGATGGATATTTTTGACAAATCTGTTAAAATTAAAGAATTATTGTCATAATAAATGTCATTATTCTACACTGATTTAAATACAATATGGAATTTGTTATTATCAAATGTTTAGATAAAAAAATCAAAACTACAGTTAAAAATAAAATAAAAAAAGAAAAAAATTCTTATTTTTTTTTCATTTACAAAATGGGGCTTCACTATAGAGAAATGCACTAAAGAAGAGTAGTTATATAATGAGCCTTTATACTATAACTAGTATATTGTAAATGGTCAAACCGTGATAAAATCAATTAAATGATTAGTAACAAACAGTAAAGTGTTCTCTTTATATTAAATGTACTCAGTTACTGTGTTATTTTTTCTCTCTCTGTGTGTGTGTGTGTGTGTGTGTGTGCGCGCGCGCGTGCGTGCATGCATGTGCATGTGCATGTGCGTGTGCATGTGCATGTGTGTTTAGGTGTGTACATTGCACAAGAATGTGTGATCTTCTGTGATAATGTGTGTGTGTTTCTTTAAATATTTTCTCATGGTATCTGTGAGCTCATTCTGGACCCCTTTCTAAAGAGCATTACTATATGGTTTTTAAAATCCTTCTAAGATCCATAATCCTATTGAATCAGGAATAAAAACGTGTGCTTAGGTTCAGGCAAACAATTGTTCAACAGAAGCCCCTTCAGTTTTTAATTACTCCCTCTTTCCTCTCCAAGTTCACTGCTATTCTCTGATTTTGAATCTTGAAAGCCAGTCAGGGCACATTATTTATGTTACATTCAATAGGGAGAAAGAGAAGAAAGGCATCTTATTCAGGACACTAACACTAACCTTGAAATGTTATTTTCCGAACATTTGTTCTGCTCACTGAGCAAATTTTAGTCTTCAAGTCAGATGTCTAAATACAGTGCTTAAGCTCTGCCTAAAGGCTAAAAATACAGACTTCTGCACAAGGTGATGGTTACAAAGGAAGGTGTTTAGAATATGGTTCAATAGGAGTTAAGGTAATTGAACCTCAACTGTACAGTTCAGCTGGAAGAATTCCTCATCTACACCAAAGCTTTGGAGTCAAATCTTAGCTATTATTCTCTGAAATACATTTTACTTCAAAGGAGAATCAATTAAAGAAGTGGTTTTCTAGAACTCGCCGCCAGGTCCTTGGTTTGATCACTTGGAGCCTGGAAGTCATGGAATTCATTGTTGATCACTCTCTCTTAAGGAGAGTAACTACAAAAGCAGGCTCAGAAGCATACTCAATCTGTGGTCTGCACAGGCAGGCTGGCTGCAAAGCCATGCAATAATTGTCTCTCCTTGAGATAAATCTATGAATAGAAGTCAAAGAAGTTTTGATGACCAGTATTGCCAAATAAAGCCAAGCTGTCACATAGAAAACCCACCTCATGCGGGAAACATGTCATTGCCTGACTCTGTCAGAAAAAATTGCCTTGTCACTTTGTTCCTTGGGCACGCTCACCTCCAAAGCACAGAACCAAGAAGGTAGACAGCATCCTGCGATGGATAACCCTGACTTTCCCTGGAAAGATCCATTGAATGAAACAGGGATGGGCCTGTGCTCCAGTGAATTGTGCCTGACAAAGAAAACAGCTGTACAGAGAAGTCATAACAACTGTTTATTTTCCAAATCTTCCTCTAAATGCTCACTGCACATGTCCCCTACTGCTGCCCTGTCCTCTTGAATGCTTTATTTAAGTGCCAGGAAGTGTAACTGACAGGGTACTTCCTTTGCAATATGTGCTGAATGAATAGCTACGCTCTCACTTCCCCTTTCATTCGATCTTTAACTTTTCAATGATTTTTAAGGGTTATCCACATTATTTCCTTCAGGCTCTAAGAATTCCCCTTTCAGCACTCAGAATTCCCCTTTTTACTAGGCTGTGTAGGATGTAAAAGTGAGATACAGAACCACAAGGCTCTAAAATAATCTCATGAAACAATATTCGACCAATTTATACAAAGCACATGAGTTAACACTTGTGAAACATGTTTCTAGGAAATACTTTTTGTTAAAGGAGCAAATGTGAATCTGTGTGTGTATGTGTGTGTTGGATGTGTAAATTTTGACCAACTTTTTATATCACCCTCATCATAATGTCACTGTGACAAAATCAGATTATTTCATCCACTGTTATTCTATAATAATCAGAACTATCAAGACATTTACTCTTTAGTAAGAACAAGAGTAAAACTGCTGACCTGAGATCTAGGCAGTGAGTTGAAGTAACTAACTAGGAGGAAAATGTGAACGTCTGAAGAAGACTCTGTTGACAGTGCTGTATCAAGTGCATTGAATAAAAAGGGTTTGGGTTATTTGAACACTCATTTGTAGATAAGAAGTAGAGTGGCTCACATGGAGATTTAGTTGTGTTTCACAGAAGGGTGGATTAGATTCCTGTACACGACAACACTCAAGTTCAGTATATTTCAAGTTTATTTTTATAATGACAAGAGGAATTTTAAAGGACCCTGAACTTCCACACCCCGTGTCTGACTACCCAGACTCCGGTTTGCAGAGTCACCACTTGCACAGCAGAGGCATTGAGTGCTCAACAGGGAAGCAAAACAAAACAAACCAAACAAACAAACAAACAAAAACCCCAGGACTTTTCTTTCTTGATAAACACCTCTCCATATCTTTCAAAGTGACTTTATTAAATTGATATGAAATGCATAAAAGATTATATATCTTTTCATGTGCACATATTCACAGTATCCCTGGGCATTTATTTCAGCATGGAAAATTTTTGATATTTTAAAGTCAATTTGTAGGAGGGTGGGTGAGAGCTAAAGAAAAAAACTACATCTTATAGAGTTTTAAGCACTTTACCATGTTTCACCAAGAACATGTCTAAACTGAGATGTATGTAGATAAATATGTGGTCCCTGAAGACCCTAGACCACAGACATTCTAGGGGAAAGCCTGCATTATATTACACACAAGATGCCATTTCCTTGTTTTGAATTATTGGTGCTGCTGTGGAAACAGCACAATAAAGAAATCTGCTGCACTGTAAGCTATTTATATTATTTAACTTCTTAGGGACTACTTCCTCTACTAAATTCTTCATAATTTTAACAAAGCGATCCACTCAATAACTTTTTCAAAATGTCAGCTAATTATGAAACAAAGAAACTCACCTTTGAATTTTTCAGTCAAAGATTCTGGACACAAAGCTAAATTCTTAAAATAATTTTATGTAACTGAATACCCAGTTTATAGATCATAGGGTCCAACTACCCAATCATCTTTTGCTGTGGGATGCCCATTCCACGTGCATAACTGGCCTATCAGTAATTCCATCTCTAGTTCCATAAAGCTTAAAAATGGAGTCAAGTATAAACATCCATGTGAAATCCTGTAAACGCAGCAGGTGTGCAGTGACCTTTAGAGTCTACCAGGGGACTGTGACTTCTTTTCCAACCCTATGTCTTGTCTTAAGTTGTTGCATTAACACAGATGAAACAGCATATTGAACTATATAGCTATTCACTTACTTATTCAACATATATTTATGTGAGAATATTCCTATACTCTTCACAGTACAAGACACATGCTTGTGAATAAAGCTAACAAACATCCTAGGGCATTTCTAGAATGATTCAAGACAGACAATAGAGATCATACCCAGGGCAGAATGACAGGAATGTAGAAAACAGAAAGCACCACATACAAAGGAAACATGGAATGGAATCCTGTACTTCTAAATAATATGGCAATGACTGGGTTCAGGAAAAAGCCAATTTCCAAGAAAAAAAAAATTGAAGAAAGTTAATCTCTTGTAAACAGAATAAGAGCAACCCACAGGCTGATGGAAAAGGCAAAGTGTTTCCTGGGAGCTCTTGAGTGTGGTGATATTATGTTCCCCAAAATATTGTGCACCCTAATAAACTTATCTGGGTCAGAGAACAGAAAAGCCACTAGATGTAGAGGCCAGAAAATGATGACACACACACCTTTAATCCTAGCATTCTGAAGGCAGAGATCCGTCTGGATCTCTGTGAGTTCAAAGCCACACTGGGAACAGCCAGGCATGGTGACACACGCCTTTAATCCCAGGAAGTGATGGCAGGAAGCAGAAAGGTATAAAAGGTGTGAAGACCAGGAACTAGAGCCTGTTAAGCTTTTAGGCTTTTGAGCAGCAGTTCAGCTGAGATTCATTCTAGATAAGGACTCAGAGGCTTCCAGTTTGAGGAAACAGGATCAGCTGAGGAATTGGCGAGGTGAGGAAGCTATGGCTTGTTCTGCTTCTCTGATCTTCCAGCATTCACCCCAATACCTGGCTTCAGGTTTGATTTTATTAATAAGACCTTTTCAGATTTGTGCTACACTTGAGTAAGGCCACAAAATATTGTAGAGCCTAGTGGGACAGAAGCCATTCAAACATAGGGACAGTTTCTGGGATAAGGTGGGTCACAGCATAGGTACCACAGCACACAGTGTCATGGGGGTCATTATAGGACTCTGGATTTTGCTGCTGAAAATAAGGAACAATTGTGGGCTTTGAGAACAGTAACATTATGACTGATTTTTTTTAACAGGAACATATGGCCTCTGCTTGAGAGCAGGTGAAGTGCATTGCTGGGTAGAAACCTAAAACCCAACAAAGAGACTATTTCAAATTCAGGCAAAAACTTTTTTGCATCATTGGTCTGTTAGGTAGCTGTAAAGTGACAGGAACACTTGGAAACTGGCAATGTACATTTTAAAGGTTGTTGTTGGTTTTGTCTGTGTGTGTGTGTGTGTGTGTGTGTGTGTGTGTGTGTGTGTGTGTATGCATACAAGCTATCAGGCACCCTGTGTTTCACTCTCGTACTATATCCTTTGAAGCAGAGCCTGTTCCTAACCCCGAAGTTCCTGAACCTTCAGCTTCACGCTCCACCCCCACTGTGGCTGGTGTTACAGGTGTGAAGTAGACACTGGGTGCTCGGCTTTGGTTCTCATGCTTGTGCAGAAAGCACCCTTAACCACCAAGCCATCCCTCCAGTCACACAGGCTGTGTTTTAAGGGAAGAAATGAGAAGACTTTCTGACTGGTGAAATTTGAATGTGAAGGAAAGATAATACTCATGACTCCACGCTTCCAACCTGAGCAAATAACTAGGTGAACCACCAGCAAAACAAGAAATAAAAGCAAGGTTTCGGCCCCACTCCCATCTAGTCCATAAACTAGTCTATCATTCTGAAGCATGTCTGTCTACATTTCACATGTTTATAATTTTCAAGAATGCATAGCAGTGCTGTACATTTTCAACTTTATAGAAACAAAAATGTATACTTTTCTGCAAATTTGGGGGGGGGTTGTTTTGTTTTGTTTTGTTTTGTTTTCAATACAAGGATTCTCTGTGTAGCTTTGGAGCCTGTTCTGGAACTCGCTCTGTAGACCAGGCTGGCCTCAAACTCACAGAGATCCACCTGCCTCTGCCTCCCGAGTGCTGGGATTAAAGGCGTGAGTCACCACCACCTGGAACTTTTCTGCAAATTTTTAAAAACTATTTTTGAGATAGACTTATCTATGATACTATATGTAGCTCTAATTCAGTAGCAAAGACATAATTTTTCATGAAACAAAAGTACCATAAATCATTTATCTACATTTCATACTGAACAAACATTTTTCTACATACTTCTTTCTTATCTCTATAACAAAAAGATATAAAATCTATCTCTAGAGAATACACCTTCCAGTGGAGTTGCTGGTCATCAAATGAGGACTTGTCTGTGAACATGTGTAAAGCAGCTCTCCCAAGGCCATGGGTTTGCACCTCCTCGGTATCATCAAATGCCTTGGTGCTCCACAACTGCACCAGACCTCGGAGCTGAACATTATGCACCCGTCCCTATGATGGGGTATGAAACTGTGCATCACTGTAGATTCAGTGTGTGATTCATAGTCATTATTTTGGTAACTTATTTCAACACACTGACTATTCCTATTCTGTTTTCTAATGGATCTCATACATAAATATATGCATATGTTTATATGTAAATATATTTGATATTTAAATGCTTTTGTCAGTTTATAATTTTATTTACAGTTATTCATTACTTTATTTGACACTAGTACTTTAAAACTTTTCGTTTAGAAAATTGTCTCAGGAACAGAGAGACGGCTCAGCAGTTAAGAGCACATGCTGCTCTTGTAGAAGACTCAGCTTCAGACCCCAGCATCTACACAGCAGTCTACAATAGTCCCTAACTTTAGTTCTAAGGGATGTGGTGACCTTCTGGCCTCCATGGACACTAGGCATGCACACAGTCTACATACACACATGCAGGCAAAATATCCATACACATAAAACTAAATCCCTTTTTAAAATTGTCTCTATTGTATTAATGATATACTCTCTTTTGTATTTTTATCTTAAGCCCTTAATCTACCTAGAACTATTTTTGTATTTTTATGAAGTAAGGATACAATTTCAATGTTTTCCTGTCATCACTTTATTAAATAACTTATGCTTTTCTTGGTGATCAACATGCCACCTCCATTATATACTCTGATATATCTTCCTATCTGTGGCATCATTCCTTCTGGGCCCATCCATGGTCTACTTTGCTATACACAATATACTAATGTGTTACTTTTCTCATGACTGTTACAAAATACCTAAAAATGGAAGGTAAGAAAGGAAGGGTTGTTCCAACTCATCATTTCAGAGTCCTTCCCATCATGATGAGGCAACCATGGCACCTGGTGCCTGAAGTAGCTGGTGAGACAGCTGAATCGTGGTGCTCTATTTGGTCTCTTCTTTTTATTCAGTGTGGGACCTAGAGCCTAGGAAGGCTCATGACCTCATGACCAGAGTGGGCTTCCTTACTAGTTAAACCTTTCAGGAAACACATCAGAGGTCTGTTGCACACATGATTCTATAGCCTATCATGTTGACAATAGAGACTAACAACCCCAACTATATTACAGCATTCTAAGAAGCCTGGGAACCTGATAAAACCATTCTTCTGTTTTACTCGTTCTCCTCAAAATTATTTCTTTCTCCAAGCCTTTACACTTCTACATAAAATTGAGAATTTTCTTGGTGAATTACATAAAACTTTTGTCACAGTCTTGATGAGGGCGTTGATGAATCCACTGTTCAATTTCATGAAAATTAACGATGTCTTACCTTGGCTACTTCACCCCACAATGATGATACCTGAGTTCATTTGTTTAAATCTTCTTCAATGGCTTTGATTAAGGGTCATTTTTGTCCTTGGATAATTTCTTATAATTACATTTATTCTTAGTTTTTTTTTCATTTTTTGTGTCTACTGTTAGTGATCTCTTCAGTAATGACTTTTAAGTCTGCAAATGCATCTTCTTTATCTTTGCATACATACCTCATCATACATTTTACATTTAGCATTCCCTATATGAATATTGATTATGAATAAATGAATGACATACTGCCTAATCTTGTTTGTGAAATATTGTGACATTTAAATGAGAAATAAAATTTCATAATGATGGTTAAGTATAAATATACTACTGGCGATTATTTCATTTTACTTTCAATGTGCTAAAATTAGTATGTGAGAAAATGAATTCAAGAATTACCCACAATTTTGAAGACTCATTTGAAGAGGAACTATCTAAAGAAGAGGAAGAAAAATTGGCTGAAGTCAGTATTTAGGGCAATGGTAAGAATAAAACACTTCAGTGGAAGAATATTTTATAAACATGTTTTTAAAAGTCAGACTTATAATTAAAGATACATTATCTAAATGTATTATAGGAACAACCCTAGTAACACTGACTCTTTCTTGAAAGAGTTTTGTTAGAATGTATTATTTTTTTTTCTCTTTTAAAATTCACTGTTTTGAGTGTTTCATACATGTATATAATATTCTTTGGCCAAACTCATCCATTCCTTCCTCTCCAATCCTCCCTGTTACACCCCCATAGTGCCCCCACCTTAATGTACTGTTTTTTAATGCACTAAGTCCAATAGTGCTGCCAGTGTGTGCAGGAGTATAGGACCACCCACTGTAGCATGGGTACTCTACCAGGTACCATATCTCTGAAGATAATTGACTCTTCCTTCCCTAGAAGCCATCTATTTCCATAGCTCTTCAGCTAGGGGTGAGACTTAATAAGAGCATCCCCTGTCCATGCTGGAATTCTGGCTAGCTTGATGTTGTGCATGTCTTGTGAATGAAATTACAACCACCATGCATTCACATGACCAATGGCCCTGCCGTGTCCAGAAAAGACTGTTGTGCACCTGAGTCTTCCAGTCTTCCAGTCTCTGGCTCCTACAATCTTCTTATTTCCCTTGTACGATCAGATGATCTTGAGCCTTGTAGGGAGGAGGTATAATACAGATGTCTCACTTAAGGCTGATCACCCTACAGTCTCCTGTTCTATGCACTTTCATCAGTTCTGAGTGTCTATATCAAGAATCATTTAGTACAGAAAAGAAGCTTCTCTAATGAGGGTGGAGAGCTTCGGTAATCTATGATAAGTATTTAGTGGGCAATTTGATATTATGTTCATGAAAGAGACTAGAAGACTCAGTTTTAAGGACTAAGACAACCTACAGAGACACAGGTTCTTGGCTCAAGCCTGAGTTCTGTCTCATGGAATGGGCCTTGAATGCAATCAGGAAGCAGTTGGTTACTCCCATAACATTTGTGCCAATATTGCACCAATGTTGGTATATCTTGCCAGGTAGGTTGTTACTGTAGCTTGCAGGGTTCATAGTTGGGTAAAACTGTTCGTTACTTTTATCTCCTGGCACCTGATCGCACAGCACCTTCCAGCACTCTGAAACCTAGCTGGGAGGGATGAAGCATCCAGATCAGTACCAGCTTGGATTTTCCATGTCCTGTGACAGCAAAAGGATGTCTTCAGCAGTAGGGTAACCAAGAATAATGGAAGTAGTCTATATTGCCTACGAGACCTCACTGGCCAACAACTTGAAAGGAGGTACCTTACGTGACACTGAACTTTTTTTTTATTAGTCTATGGGTTCTGAGAGAAACTTTATTTAAACTATAGAACACATTTTATTTTTTAAAAAATCTTAACCATGCTCATCAAGAAAGAATTAATTCTATTTACAAGGTAGAAACCTCTTTAGAAGAATTATTAGCTTACTATATTCTAGATAAGAGTCATGCCCATCCAAAACCTAAGATTCAAAACTAATGTTTCTTTTGACTGAAAAAATGATTAATGCAGAAATAAACACTATATTGACCCTCTCATTTCCCTATGTTCTCATCCCCCACTCCTTGCCCTCTGCCACCCCCCCACACCCAGTCCACTCATGGGAGGGCAGGGAGGAAGATTCCATGATAGATGAGGACACCATGGGAATAGGAAGAGGCAGGGTGCTGGGGAGGCTCTCAGGAATCCACAAGGATAGCCCTACCTTGGTCTGCTGACAGTGGTCCAGAGGGTGCCTGAACTGGTCTACTCTGGTGACCAGCCTAGCAACTAACCTAGCTGTCACCGTACAGCCTTTGTCCAGTGGCTGATGGAGGCAGATGCAGAGATCCATGACCAGGCACCAGGCTGAGCTCTGGGAATCCAATTAATGAGAGAGAGGAGGGATTCCACAGGAGAGGGACCTCGAGATCATGATCGAAGGATGTGCAGAGATGACCAGCCACACTAGTGGAAGCCCATGAACTGTGGACTGGTGGCTGTGGAGACCCCATGGGTCTGGAGTAGGCCCTCTAGATACGGAAGATGGTTGTTTGGCTTGAACTGTTTGGGGGGCACCCAGGCAAGGGGATTGGGATCTGTCCCTGGTGCATGGGCAGGCTTCTGGGAATCTGGTACCTGTGGCATGACGCCTTGCACAGCCTTGGTGCAGTGGGAAGGGGCTTGGATCTGCCTAGGCTCAGTATGCTGGGCTCTGCTGACTCCCCATGGGAGACCTTGATTTGGAGGATGTGGGGATGTGGGGTGGCTTGGGAAAGAGGGCTGGGGGATGGGAGGAGGGAGGAGGGGGGATTTGTGGATGGTATGTGGAGTGAGTAGAAAATTTCTTAATAAAGAAAAAAAGAAATAAACACTATAATTGACATGATTAGCACTATCCTACAAAAATAAACATCTGCAATACTTTTATAATAATTTATCATGTCACTTAAAGCTCCACATCTAAAATCCACATTTCCAAATCAGTATTTTGGTGGTAAAGTAAAAACTGGGCATTGATCCTTCATCAGTGTTCATCAAGGAGAGTATTACTCCATTATGGAATCATTGTCTCTACTGCCACTGCTTCTTTCTTCACAGAGAAACTGGACCTCTGACCCCTTCATCCTGTCAGACATGCATTTACTCATCAAGTATCTGTGAGTAACAACTACATGTTGTGCACTGTGTCGGCTGCAAGGGATACCATAGTAAGTAAGTAAGCTATCCTCCAAGAGCCACAGACTCCTATAGGAAACAGTGGCCAATGTTCTGCATCCTGTGTTAGAACACCAAAACAAAGTCATCAGCACCCACACCTCGCTGAAGGCATCTGAGAATGCTTGTAATTTTTACAAAAGATTTAAAATAATTACCAAATTGCGTTTTTGGTTAAAGTAAGTTCAAAAAGTAATGGGTTTCACTGGGACACCTCCATACATACACATCACTATTTAACTTACACTCACCTTGATCCCTGCCACAGGGATCGCTGGTCCTGTCCTCCCTTCAAATGTACACTTCCTATTTTCATTTATATATTTTTTTTCTTTCTTCTGTCTCTCTCCCAGTTTTAATGCTGTATTTGTTCTTATTAATTAAAAATGTTACAAAAGAAAGCTGTTTGGACCAAAGGGTATACACACTGCGTGACACACACTCCCAGTGCCACCAGACAAATGAAGAGGTGTTGGAGAAGTGGGGAAGATAGGGAATTGAACAGGGTTTTTGTTTGTTTGTTTGTTTTGTTCTTCTTTTTGTTTCTTTGTTTGCTTAGTTTGTTTTGGTTTGATTTTTTTAATTTTCTTTTTTGGGGCACTGCAAGGGTGAGGGGAGAATATGGGAGGATTGGGAGGTGACTGGATTTAGGGTACATGATGTGAAATTCCGAAAAAATCAATAAATAAATTATGTTTAAAAATATTACAAAAGATTTAAAATAATTACCAAAAATGATTAATTTATAAATTATTTTAGCCTCTGTAGTTTAAAATGTGCAAAATTAAATTTCAAATAATATAAAACGATTTAAATGGTTTCCTGTTATTCTTATTTAGCTTCTCGAGAAGACCAAAGGAAACAAAAGAATCTTCTTAATAATTTCTTAAAAGGTGAACATAATTATTTTGCCAAAAAGCACTAAAACCAACAATTCAGCATTTCCACCTTATTTAACTAAAGTAATGTATGTATACATGCACATATATATATACATATATACTTTTACTAAAAGCAGATCATTATACAAGTTCATAGTCCATTTTTTATTTTTAAAAATAGGATTTAAAGTGTCAAACAGAGAACAAGCTTCAGGAATGTGTCACACTCTCTAGAAAAGCAGTACCACATGAACTTGACCATTTCTATGACATGGAGCACTCAGACATTTTTCTGGACTTTGCTCCTTTTAGTAAAACAATATAGAACCTTAAGATTCTCTGCCTGTGCTCCCAATCCATGGGAAATCAATGGCGGGCAAAAGGTAATCGATAAATAACAAATTGTTTCTGTTTCATCCTTCTTTTACGTCTTCAAAGGTTTCTTGAGATCTAAGAGAGTATCTATTTTCGCTGAAGTCTCATTCTTCTTTTTATTTCTGAAGCATTTACTGACATCCAATCAGGACGTGGACCCTCTGATAACCAATGAAGATGAAGAGATTAATGATAACCCTTATCACTTGCTGGGGGTTCACAGTCTTTCACAGTGGTCCTCAGTAAGACTGATGTTTCCCTTCCCTTCCAGGGGACAGAAGGTAATAACTAAAGATATATTTAGTTGCCGTAGCAATGTAAGTGAGTAAGCTGCTGCATCTGGATGGTAGAGATGAGGAATATGACTGGACATCCACAACGCATGTGAAAGTACCTCACAACAAGGAGGTACTTTCAATTTTTCTAGCACAAGCATCATTAACACCAAGGCTAAAGAACTTTGGTCTAGTTCTTTTGTGGGCTTCCCACATTTCTACAAAATCAAAGTCTTTTCACAATATCCAATAAGTTACAAGAACACCAACATTCACAGAGCAGCTAACATAGTTTCCAGGCAACCAAAAGGCCCAGCAAAGGAGGCAATTCCAATTGTCCTCCTCACATTTCAAAACAGTGATGTCACATACCATCCAATGAGCTTTAAACTGGAGCATGCAATTCAGACGCTAGTGTAGTTTCTTGTGTGCTCTTTTAAAGCCTTAGATGTTAGGACTTTCTCAGGAAGGAATGAAAACAAGGTATTTTTAACTACTTGCTCAATTGCCTAGAAAATTGCCTCTTAAAACATTTAAACACCCACTTCTCATTTTTTCAAAGACCTAGAGTAGCCAAATGATATAAATCTTTGAAATTCCCTGATAAGGAAACATAAAAAATTTGGAGTTTTGATAGTTTTATATACGCACACATACATTCATATATATTCAATGTACATTATATATGTATATATGAATTCAAGACACGTAATCATATCCTTGCTACAAACCCTACAGCAGCAACTTCTCTGAAATTCTTGAAGATTTTATTTTCACAGACTCCACAAGCCCTCAAAGGACAGGAGTCACAACATAGTACCAGAAACATATGCAATGACCTTTTCAGTTATAAATGCATATTTCTCAGCAGAGGCATCCTGTTTGTGTGATGCTGTACAAAATGAAGCTGTACAGTTACTTTAGTCGTCTTTTTATTCAAAGACCCATAGCACAGCTGAAGGCAATAAAAGCTATCCAGTTGTTTTCTTACTGTGTGGGTCTGGAATAAGTGGTCCAGTTCTAGACAATACTTTGTTCTTTTGCTTCATCACTTCCTTTCAAGTCCTTAGCAGTCCACTCAGAAGAATCAGAGTATCCATCAATATGTACCTCGTGACATAAAACATCACACACCAACTGCCCCCCCATTACTGACAAAGCACTTGTTTGAAAAATAAACATGGAAAAATGCATCACTGCTTTTAAATCAGGATAATGAATACCATTAAGAAAACCACAACCACCCTACCCACGAAAGCAAATCATTTGGTGCCAATATCTTTCCAGTGGTTTGTTTTTCTCTTTAAGCTTTAATTAAAATTCACTAAATTTAAAAATTGAGGAGCTTAAGCTTAAGAAAGGACTTTTAGCAACAAAGTTTTTAAAACTTTAATTCTGGTGGGCTCTCTTTTTGCAAATTCTTCTACCAAGCTGGAAATACAATTCATGAACTCAAATATCTAGAACATTTGAGGCAAATTTTAGTTAATTAACAGTTTTATTAAGCAAATCCCATATGCCAAATGTCATAAGTATATGACAGATGAGTCATATATATATTACATATATATATAAAACCAACTGAAGAAATTTATACATCAGATATATATATATATATATATATATATAGAGAGAGAGAGAGAGAGAGAGAGAGAGAGAGAGAGAGAGAGAGAGAGAGATCAATAATACAGTAACAAGGCTTCTTAGAAAATAATGAACTACATCCAAAATAATTTATATTTTGGAAGAATTTTGTAAAATATTTTCACCTTGTCTCTGAGAGTTGTGAATATCATTAGAGGTTTAGTGTTTTTATTACCGCCACTAAATAAGTGAATTACCAAGAAAATAGGAATGGATCTGGAAATTCACATCTTAAAATATCCCAGTGATTGTGCACAGTGTGACATCATTTCAAATTAATTACATCAAACAAGATGCTCAGCATTCCAGCAAGTCTAAGCAAAGAGAAAGTAAAAGTGAAGATGTCATATGAAAGGCCTCGTGGCCTTTTTGATGTTTCAATAGTATTTATGTGATATAGATATATCTATATCTATATCTATACATATATATCCATTTACTACTTCATTGCTATGTACATAGCTATGTAAAAGATGGAGTCATAAGCATAAAATATTTCTAGTTGAATTCCACCAGCCCCACCGCTAACAACATACCCAACGGAAGTAGATAATACACAGAGGGACGACTTCTCCCTTGTGTCCACTGCAACACTGTTCACAATAGCTAGAACACAGAGTCAGCTGAGTGCCCTTCCACTGATTAAATGGTAGAGAAAGCACAGTGTAGACATACGGAGCAAAACTACCCAGCCTTCCAAAGGAAGTCCTGCCATTTGTCACAGCACAGATCCAGCTGGGGACTATTAGTTAATGGAAGTCAGTCAGACACACCAAGGGAAGCACCGCCTGATTTCATTCACATGTGGACTCTAAATCAGATTAATTCTTAAGAATTAACAGTAGAATGTTAGCCACCATGGGCTCAGGGTAGAGGGGGAGTGGAAAGATATGATCAAAGGATACAAAATATCATGTTATCGAGAAATACATTTAATAGATCCTTAGCTTTAAGTAATAACCAAATTGAGCTCTTGAAAACTAAGAGTCAATTTCAGTGTTTACATCACAAAATAGTTAATGAAGTTATGTATATATTATCTCAGCTCATCATATTCTGCATGTTATAAATAATAAATATAACTTTTATTTGTCAATAAAGATAAATATGAACTATCTAACACTTCTTAACAGCTCTATCATAACTGTCATTTAGACATGAGACTGGTTATTAAAAATAGGATTTGGAATACACACGCTATAGACTGGTCTCTTTGGACTTGACACTAATAATAATTTTTTGGTTTATTTTTCTTTGCATAGATCAGTAACATACAACTCAGGTTAAAACTTAGATGCATAATTCTGACCATTTTACTATTTGGTTCCATTTTTCTATCACTGAGAATGGTGAACAATACTCTGAGCATGACTTTCTCTGCACTGCTTTCCATGGTTACTCAAGATCAAAGCCTTTTCTCTATATAACAAACACCTGTCCTTTTAACTAAATAAAATTATCAGTGGCCCCAAAATATTCAAAGATCTCATTAATGCCCATGTACTCTACTCTTTTGTCTGGTTAGAACTGGGTGGCTCCATTATGAATATAACTAAATAAAGCTCTAGTTGTCAGACAGCTTGGCACATGGGCCCTTGGTCTCTGTTATTTTCATGACATTGAGGTGTTATTTTCACCATGCTTTTCATGTGGTAGCAATGTCTGTGCAGGTGAGCACACACTGGTCTATGAATCTGCTGGAGCCTTACACAAGTCTAGGCAGTGGTACCACACTGTATTAACAATCCTTGCATTCTTCCAAGCCATATCTCACATTAGAGAGAAAGCTATAGCAAACTTTACTTACTAAAGCCCATGAAAAGGCAATGTGAATTAATTCTAGTAAAATAATTATGTAATGTTTCATGTAATGAGATGGGCCCTACACATAAAACCTACAGAATCCACATGTGTGGCCAGTGTCTGTCTTAAGGAAAAGGACATCTGCAGCTTTTAAGCTGCCAGCCAAACTAGCTCCCAAAAGGAAAACAGAAAACTGTTTTTTTTAATTTGAAATATTGATTAATCAAACACAAATATTTGGCAGACTTTATGAAAAATGTACCAAATGTGCCTGTCACAGCAAGGAAAAAAACAGAGTATTTATTGTTAGTGATAAAATTAGAAATTTGAAGTGAAAAATTAAATTTTGAGAATTACATTGGCCACCATGGTATTTTCACAACACTCACAATCTTTTAATGAGACCAATGTTACAATTGCTGTAGATTTGTGAAATGGAACATAATGAGGTGCATGGGCATTTGGAAAATCCCTGTAATTCTGGTGCTGCTATGTATTCTCAAATAGTCAGGGCATGATGTCCAAAGGGTCAAAGAGACAAGTAGATTTAAATGTAAAAGACTATAAAAAAATTGAAAAGAATCATTCCCTTTCAGTCAAATTTCACACTACAGCCATCTTTTGGAAAATTACCATTTAATTTGGGTTTAATATTAAAGAGTATACTTAAGTGTCTCTGATAGGCCTTAAAATACACTAACCCATTTACTGTTTCAGACAGAATGAAGAAGCCTATAGTCGTAAGACCCGTGGTCCAGACAAATCTCTCTCACCCATGATCCTGCAGCCACTCAGAGCCAAGTAAACACACAGAGGCTTACATTACTTACAAACTGTATAGCCTATGGCAAGCTTCTTGCTAGCTAGCTCTTATATCTTAAATTAACCCATTTCTATTACTCTGTCTTGCCACATGTTCCAGGGCTTTACCAGTCTGCTGGCATGTTGCTTTTCCTTTGGCGGTGGCTGGCGTCTCCCTGACTCTGCCTTTCTTCTTTCCTATCTCTCTCCTTGGATTTCCAGCCTGCCTCTGAGCTGCCTTGCCATAGGCCAAAGCAGCTTATTTATAACCAATGGGAACAACATATATTCACAGCATACAGAAAGACATCCCCCAGCAGAAGCCAATGTGATAATCAAGCTGCCTTTTATTAACTTAAACATTACTGTAATTTTCATAATGTAGGCAATGCTATTCTCATTCACGTTTTAAAGAGCTACATTATACAAAAGTGACGTTTACATTAATATACATGTGTTGTTTCTACTTGACTACCATGGCTGTCATTCAGTAGATAGTGTGTTTGGTCTGATGCCTGGGTTCAACCCCATACACACTGGGCATAGTGGAACATGCATGCTATTCCAACCCTGGGTAGATAGAGGCGGGAAAATCAGAAACTCGAGATCAGCCTCAGCAGCCCAAGACACATGAAATTCCATTACAAAAATCTAGTTGAGAAAACATATAACAAACATGGCATATATTGGAATATATTGAAAAGCATGAAAAAATAAAAACCTGCCAAGATAAAGGAACATTCATAGACTCTTCTGAACCCAAGTCTAATTGCTGATTTTTACTAACCATGTGTTTTATCAGGAAAAAAAAAACCACTTATAAGCTCAGACAATATTCTTCCTTGGTGGCTATTTTGAAATTTTTAAGCAAATGTCTAATCTCCAAGCTTGAAATTCTGAAATGAAAGATGCACAATCAGATGGCATGAATATTGCTTTTAGCAACATTTCTGTGTATATCAAGATATATTCTTTGTCTCCCTATCAATAATCATGGATATTAAAGTAACTGCTAAGGAATCAACTCAACCACCCAATATTAATCCTCACTCTGAAGACACAGGTAAGCTTTTTCTACCTGTGTAGAAAAAGGATCTAAATGTTCATGAACGTACATTGACAACACTAAATCAAATCTACAACTTGTAATTTAAAAAAAAAGCCCTACTGTTCTCCATTCATTATCCTTAGAGAAGCTTAGCAACTGTCTTGACAGCATTAAAACATAAAACAAAATAAAAATGGACTGTGTAATAATAGCACCAAGATGAAGACTCAATTTTTCCAAAAATAGCTAAATTCCTAAATTCAGTTACACAAATAACTTTTTTCTACAACTTAAAATTTTGTCTAACACTTAAATTTGAAATAGGAGTCTTGAGATGTCAGTAGGATAGTAAAGTTAATTAATCCCCATAAGAACTACAACTCACATAGCAGATACACAGGCAAGACATTGCAACAACCCATTCTAATACAAGTATCTGCAATTAATCAGTAAGTGAATCAATAGCCTATGGATCTCTGGCCTTTCATAATGAATATGCATAGATTAATTTTAACAAGCTAAAATCTCCCATACCTAATAAAATAGTAACAAAGTACTGCCATTAAGCAATCAATCACATAATAATTTATAGACCATTATTTGTCTATAATGTCTCTAAATTAACTTATCAATCTGTATATGTATCTTTATCAAGTTTTGTTTTCCTTTAACACATTGTTTTTTTTTTAGGAATAAGCCCTTCATTTCCATTATTTTTTATGTCCTTCACTTTTAGCTTTTTAATTTCATTATTTTGTGGTTTGATAATATACTGTGTATAATCTTGGTCCTTTTCAATATATTGAAACTTATTTTATGATATAGAATATATATAGTCCTTACATACTGAAGAGCATGTGCCTGCTACAAAATGTGCTATGTAAGTGCTGCCATCCCAGTCTTCTTAGGTTACTGATGTATCATTTTACATCCCACTTTTCACCAATTTGTGCTTCTGAATCCAGCATGTATCTCTAATGCACAGAACATAGAAATCTGATGCATTCTAATCTATTGTTCCAATACCTTCCTTTTAAAAGAATTATTTACTTATTATCATTGTGTGTGTGCTCACATGATGTGTGTGTGTGTGCATGTCTATGTGTGGAGATCAAAGGACAACTTTATGAAGTTGGTTGTCCCTTTGTCCTTCATGGTAGCTGAAGTTACTATTTTCAGATCCAGGCTAGCTCAGTCGGTAGAGCATGGAACTCTTAATCCCAGGGTTGTAGGTTCGAGCCCCACATTGGGTGCCACTTGTAGCTGAAGTTTTCCTGTGTCTCTCCCAATCTGCAGGCACTCAGACCCCAGTAAACACACAGAGGCTTATATTAATTAAAACTGCTCAGCCATTAGCTCAGGCTTTCCACTGACTAGCTCTTACAGTTAAACTCAGCCTATTTCTGTTAATCTATATGTTGCCATGTGTTCTGTGGCTTTACCTGTGTGCCATTACATGCTGCTCCCTAGATGGTGGGCTGGCATCTCCTGACTCAGTCTTCCTCTTCCCAGAATTCCCCCTGTCTGCTTATCCCACCTATACTTCCTGCCTGGCTATTGGCCAATCAGCGTTTTATTAAACCAGTGTACAAAAGCATTATCCCACAGCACTTCATACCTTTACAGGGTTCCAGAGGTTGAACTCATGTGGCCAGGTTTAGGCAGCAAGCACCTTTACCCACTGAGCCATTTTATTTGTCCCCAATATCTGCTTTAAATTAGAATATTTAGTAGATTTATAACGAATAAATTACAGATAACTTAAAACTTATGTCTTTACATACGTCTGCCATTTTGTTGGTGTTTTAGAGCTGTTACCCTAGCATTCTGCAATCACCATCTGATTTTGTGTGAGATGCTTTGCAGAGAATCATTTTAATTCTTTGGTCACTTCCGTTAATGTGTGTTTTTGTTATTTAAGGAAGAATTTCAATTTCTTGTGATTAAAATTACCATCTCACTTTAATAACAATATATATTAGATTACCACCAACTATTTTAATAGCATAAAACCTTTGCTTTTACATAGATCCATCCCTTACCCATCCTCTCTGTTAATATTTTATACAAATTGCCTCTTTATCTACTATATTGTATTCTTTTTATACTTATTCATTAGCTAGTACCCATGGTTTCATAGTTATTACTTGAATCATTTTTTTTCATTTTCTTATCTTTCAGGAAAATGATTTATGTGGGGGGGTGGATGTGTGTATGCTATGTATATATGTATGTGTCTGTGCACATTCTTCTGTGAGAGGGTATACATGCCACAGCATACATGTTTAGGTCAGAGGGTAACTTGCCCCCTTGTTGGAGGCAGGGTCTCCTTGCTATTCTTCTGTTACGTTCAGAGGGATCTGGCCTGTGAGATTCATGGATTCCCGAGTCTGCCCTCCCATCTCTCCCCACAGGAGCACATATTACAGTTGGCAGTTACTAAGCCAAGTTTCACACAAGTTCTGGAGATTTGAACTCAGGTCCTCATGATTGCTCAGCCAGTTCTTTTCCCACTGAGCCATCTTCCCAGCCTGCATTTATATTTTAAATGAGACTAGAGAAAAAAAGCACTAGAAACAAACAAAAATATCATCTTCCATATTTACTCACCAGTTACATTCATCAGTGTTCTTTATTTCTTCAAATGTATTTAATCCTGATGGACTTTCTTTAGGACATCTTATAGAACGATCAGCTAGTTAAAATTCCCCCCGATTTCGTCTGTCTTATAATGTCTTGACCTCCCTTTGATTCTGAAGTATCTCGGTAAAAGGAACTTTGGTTGACTGTCTCTCAGCATTTTAAGTGTGTCAGCCCACTGCCTGCTGGGCTCTGAGCTTCTCGAGCAAGGTCAGCTATCATTCTGACCGGAAACCTAACATGAGAGGAGTCACATCTCTGGACGCCTTCAAGACTAACTGCTTAGTTTTGTTGGTGTTGTGTTGTATTGTGTTGTGTGATATTTTTTTTGTGTGTTCTGACAAATAAAGCTTGCCTGGAGATCAGAGACCAGAACTAGCCACTAGTTAACCATAGAGGCCAGGCGGTGGTGGCACACACCTTTATTCCTAGGATTTGGGAGTTTCATGTCATTAGTCCCAGCAAAATCAGAAGGTGGAGACAGGAATACAAGGTGGATGGAGACAGGATCTCGGGCCCCTTTGGTCTGAGGATTTGTAGAGGTAAGAACTCTCTAGTGTCTGCTGCTCTGCTTCCCTGATCTTTCAGGTTATTACCCCGATATCTGACTCCTGGTTTTAATTGATAAGACTAAACAGATTCATGCTTCATTGTTGTTTGGGGATTTTTGTTTTGTTTTTATGCTTCATCAACTTGAATAAGATATTTATAATTAGGTTTTCTTTTAATTTGTCTGAATTGAAGATTATGAAACCTTGTGGATATGTAGGATAATGCTGATAATCATAAATGGGGTAAGTTTTGCCAGGCACGAGTACATGCCAGTACATGGAGGGGTAGCAGGAGGGTCAGGAGTCACAGGGAAGTGGGAAGATCGGGAGTTAAAGGGGAGTTTGGAGGGTCAAGAATTAATAGGGGTGCGAGGGTCAGGAGTTAAAGGTGGGGTGGGAAGGTCGGGAGTTTCAGGGGAGGGGAAGTGGAGGGGTTAGGAGTTGAGGGAGAGGGGAGGTAGAAAGGTCAGGAGTTGGAGGCCAATCTTGTTTTTCTGAAAATCTTTCACTAAAAACTAAACAAAAAAGTTAAGGGTTTTCTTGAGAAACTTTTCCTGCTTCTTTTCCCTCTCCTGTCTTAAAAAGTCCATTATTTCCATGTTGCTGCGCTTGAAGATGCTCATGGGTCTTTGGGACTCTGTTCCGATTTTCACTATTTTACCTCTCTATTGTTTAGACTGAACAATTTCCATCTGACCAAAAGCCTACTGTGGTTTTTCTACTGTTACCTCAAGTCTTCTGTTGAATCCCACATAGCACACCTATCATTCTAATTATTAGACTTTTAAATTGTGTAATTCATAGTTTTTATAATTCCATATTTTTAATCCATACTGTACATTTGGTAATACAATATGTTCTTCTTTAGATTTTTTTAGATTAACCATTAACCATTAAATTAATATGTTAAAATAAATTAAAAGAAAATATGCATTTAGTCATATTAGTTTAATTTCAGAAGATAAGCATCTACAATGCACACATGAAATGAGTGTCCTCATTTGCTTGAAAAAGAAGAACAATAGAAACCTAAGGGAGTGCACCTTCGGTTTCATTAGCTCTTAGAAGTACTAACAGGGAAATAAAAGGGAATTTCTCTTTTTGATAGAAGTGGTGAGGGCACCCTGAGAATTGCTGGCTATCCAAATCTGTGCTTGATTTCCTCATAAACCACTTGTGTTGCTGCTCCATATTGAATCTTAAATGCAGAAAACCAAACCTATTTTGTAGTGAGAAGAAAGGTCCCCTTCTTACTGGTACAAAACTGTTGGTAGACCCACATTCTTTCCCTAGCGGACACTGGACCAGTGGGGTGAGCTAGGATACAAGCCTTGGGGTCCTTTACCACTTATTCCTGAATATGTGGGGAAAGGTTCCTGTAGATATGTCTTCAGAAGAGATTAAGGGATCCAATTAGGACAAATTTGTTAAGTCAAAAGCAATTGTAAAGCTGCTAACATGACCGTCATGTTGTAGAGCTGCACCATCTAAGGTTGGTTCAGGTGACGTAACATCATCAGCTCCTTGTCTTCTCTGTGCAGGGATGATCAGGCTCCTATGGCTTCCCCAGTGTAAGCCCGACTATTCCATCACAGTCAGTCTCCAGTATAAAAGCACCATAACAGCCCAACTCTGCTCATTTTGCATATTCATGCTCTTTGAAAATAAATGATCTGCTCACCATTTCCTCCTGGTTATCCCTTTACTCTTATTCTTGAGAAGTAAGCACCATTAAAAAAAAGTATAAATCCTAGACCCACCCTTGTCAGCTCTACAACTTCACATAAATTAATTCTTTATGAATTTGTTTATCTCCCAAGTATAAATAAATAAAAGCTCCCAAGATTGTTGAGCTGGCTAAATGTAACAATGGTGTTTTTTGAAACTCTAAAACCATTGGACATCACAGAATACATTCCAAACACTAGCCTTCTCAGTATCAGTGTTATAAATGCTCAGCAGCATTGTTAAATACATATTGGTATTCTTTTTAAATGGACTTATACCATCTGAGGTGATGAAGCCTCTCCTAAAAGCTATATACTATTTAACAAAAATTCCAGTGCCAAGAATGGAAAATCTCCACCTCAGAGCTATTGCCATTGCCCTTGGTTTACCTTCCAGAACCTGAAGGTAAACCCCTATTGCTGAAGTACCACAGATTTTAAGCACACAACTTGGAGAAACTGAACTGGAATTGGCCTGAATCCTACTCCCTGAGGACTGGCTCTCTTAATACTCAAAGGTGCTTAAAGCTGCCAAGAGAGAGAAGCAATCAGTAGTCCTACCCAGCTATAAAGCCTCCAAACCATAGTAATGACTGGACCAGTAAGATGTCCCTCAGCAGTGCAATAGCGGCACTTTTATCTTACAGGTAACAGCTGTCTAATTGGAATTTAAGGCACACTTAATAGGGGAGAACCCATGCCTGATACTGTAAACACAGCCAACTGCCCATGGCTGAAGAGGTCACAGACCTGAGAGGAGACCCTACTACTGCCATCTCCCTAATCAGCATAATTTCTAACAGTATTATAAACACTTATTTTATAGCCACAAGTCAGGGTAGCTATTCCCAACATCAAAAAGCTCCTTTGGCATCAGACGGGGATATTACAGAGATTCACAACTGGTCAAATGAAGAGGATAAAAAACTGTGAGGTAACTGACTCCAACTTAAACATATATAAAGAAACTCCTACCTAAAGTTCATATACTACAGAAAGACTGTAAGCACCAGAAGCCCAGCACACTTTTAATTTACTGACTAAAAATTATTTTGTAAAAATTTAGGTTCCAAAACTCATAGCTGTCATTCCTTACAGATGGCAACTAATTGTTTCACAACAATGCCTGGAAACACTCTCTGGAAAGGTCGGAAAGGCCCTTCCTTAACTCCCTGACAGGACATCCGGTTCCATCATCTCATTTATTGTGGGTGGGGCTATGCTGCTTTGGTTTCCATTGCTGTTTATCACATACTCTGACCAAAAGCAACCTGGGGAGAGAAGGGCTTATTTCACCCTGCAGGTCACAGCCCATCGAGTAAAACCAAAGCAGTGACTTCAAGCAGGGGCCTGAAGTAGAAACCAATAGGAAATGCTACTTTGGCTTGCCCTAGACTTGTATTACAGCCCAGGCCAACTTACCTAGGGTTGGTACAACTCACAGTGGACTGGACCCTCCCATGTCTACTAACAATCAAGAAAATGCTCAACAGACATGCCCACGGGCCAATCTGATGGAGACAGTTCTTCAACTCTGGCCAACTAGGTATGTCAAGCTGACACCCAAGATTAGCCATTCCCATTTTTTTCCACCAGCTACTCTGAAATCCAGTCACAACCCCAAACTACAAGGTTTATTTCCCATGCTATTTATCTGATACTTCTCAAATGCTATGCAGTGCTATCATATTTTCTGTGTCCTTCACCCCACCTAACACCACACTTCCCACACAGGCAGCATCAATATCACCTCTTCATCATTACGTAAGCACTATCACCTTTGTGTGAGAGTCTACAATAGGTGGTAATGTATAATAATTTCAGACACCAAACAGAGCTCCAAGAAATAACCTAAACTTCTAGGGCAAGTAAAATTAGCTATTGTGCTACTAGAAAAGTTAAGTTCTACATATATTGGGTAGTAACATTTCTGGGGCATTAACCACAGTCATGCTGTCACTCACTCAGATTTTTTTTAATGTGCTTTTAATGTTTACTGGAAATGTCACTGCATTCTGAAAACTCATCATCTTTCCATTAAGAGTGTCCAGAAAGATGGGTTTTTAAACTTATCCATGGTCTGTCAACAACTGGTGTTCTACACTGAATACTTTCTCACTATTTTTTATTCATCTAATTCTTTAAGCAAAGCTAAAGGCTTCTTCATACTTTATCTTGCTTCATACCCTGCTCCCTGCTTCCAGTACTACTCATGGACAACACACTGATAAAGCTAACTCCTCTTCCAACAATCAATAGAGATGTTACTTTGTCATTATTCTGCATCTTGGCCTAAAAGGATTCTCATTCACATTCATACTGTGTTAACAGTTTCCTGCCCCTTATAAAATACTGCTTTGACTACATTTTCTTTTGTATTACATATCTGAAAACTAGTAAACTGTCCATAACAGAAGTTGGAGTTGCTTTTTTATCAATATTTTGAAAACATCTATTTTTTACTTCCTAAAATGACTTTGCCTTAAAATGTGTATTTAATAAATGTATTAATCATCATCAATTTATGAAAAGACAGAAGAGCACTTGTTTGTCCTAATAAACAAGATGCTTTTAATCACACTCACTATCTATGTGTGTGTGCACATACATATAAAGCACATAAAATTCATAACTGTTCAAAAATAGATTGCATATATAAGATGTTTAGTCAATGCTTCACTTTCTGTTACTCACAGCATGGCTTTCCTACACAAACACGTAAGAGCTATTCATAGTGTGTAACTCCACACAATACTACTCGACTTAGCATTGCTGCAATTAATAAAGTACTTAAATTTATAGAGAAGTGAGGGGTGCTCCAAACTGCAGAATTCAAATTAGGTTGAATGTGTAATTAAATATGCTATAAAATTTCTCCTTAGAACACTTATTTTATTTGTTAAAGAACATATGTTCTTCCTCAAAATAACTTGCTATTTTTGAGCTATTACTCAGCCACACACTTCCAACAAGCAGCAAAGGTTACCTCAGATAAACCTTGATTTTACAATATTTGAAAATTTTTCTATGCTACTCGTTGCCAAGTGAAAACTCATGAGTCATAGGTGAATGACAGAAGTAGCCTCAGAGCTAGATTTTCCTTAATGCAGCCAGCCTGAAATAAAATTACTTTAGTAATTAATAATTTATCACCATCCCACATTTATGATTTTGTTAGCATCACAGCAAAGATGAATGCCAATACCAGTTTTATTTCCATTTTTTTACAGGCACAGTCAAATCTTGGAGAAGATAAATGAAAGGCTCACAGAAACACAGCTAGTTAACAGCCACATTCAGATAGTTAAACACACATGATCTCCATCTTTCCATCTGAACTGTTCTTGGTAGGAATATCTTTAAAAACAGGTTCTTCCAAACCTGCCACCTAACGTGATATGCCCTCCTTCTTTTCATGTGTTTATCCCTATTTATTTCATCCATGAACATTATGCTGGCTTGGAAACTTCTGGAGTAAATGTAACATTCCAAAATGTTAAGTCAATTCGTCATGTCGGAACACTGTGGTAAAGACAGTGATCAGTGTTCCCAAGTCAATTCACCATATCTAAACACTGTAGTAAAGGCAGGAAGCGTGCCAATTCGAGTGTCTGAACACTGTGGTAAAGACAGTGATCGGTGTTTCCAAAGCCTGTTTGTTTTACCTCCCCAGAGCAAAGGCCTAAATTACATTTTTTTGGCTCCCTTAACATTGTTCATTTATGTCAAAAAAAAAAAGTTGGTAAAAAGTGGAAGCTAGTACCACAAGTATTCACTAAAAATATATCATTGTGTGGTCTCCATAGTTTCTCCATCATTGGCAGACTGGATGTAAAGGATCTGCTGGTGACATCCTTGTTAGTGAAACCACTCAGTGAAAGAAGTCAGGATTCTAAATGGCTGTGCTGAACAAAAGATCCCACACCTGCCCCATTAGCAGAAGCAAAATGGTGAGAAATAATATTCTACTGCAGTAGCCAATCAAGATTTGGGCTTCAAGCTCAGGGAACATCACAGAAAATGTTGCAAGAATGTAAGAGCCAGAGGACGGGTGCTGTAAGAAGCTGTCTTCTGGACATCACATGGTTACCACACTCACGAACCCACAGCATCTGTGGCTTCCCACACAAGACCAAACCAGTCACTTTTCCAACATGGATGAGGGAGGGGCTCAGGAGGCCCCACCCTAGCCAAGGCTACTGGCAGGTGATTGGTACTAGGGAAGGAAGAAACATTTTTCCTTAGGGGTACAGCCTCTTGTAAGTTTCCCATGTTCCAGAATGTATTCCACACCCATGTATATAAGGGCAACACTAATTGGACTCAGTGGGTTGTGGAGCTGAAGTTTTCCTGTGTCCCACCTGGCCTGCGATCAGGACAAATCTCTCTCACCCGCCAGTCCTGCAGCCACTTGGACCCAAGTAAACACACAGAGGCTTATATTAATTAAAACTGCTCGGCCATTAGCTCAGGCCTACCACTAACTAGTTCTTACATTTAAACTCAGCCCATTTCTGTTAATCTATATGTTGCCACATGTTCTGTGGCTTTACCTGTGTGCCATTACATGATGCTCCCTGGATGGCAGGCTGGCATCTCCTGACTCAGCCTTTCTCTTTCCAGAATTCTGTTTGTCTGTTTATCCTACCTATATTTCCTGCCTGGCTACTTGCCAGTCAGCTTTTTATTTATCAACCAATCAGAGCAACACATTCACAGCATACAGAACATCCCACAACAGGGCTGACATAAATATTTTTAAAAGACATGAGTTTGTAAGAGGAACATGTTGACAGGGTCTGAGAGCAGTTGGAAGGGGGCAATTGGGGACAAATGATTAAAATAAACTGTATACCTCTATGACATTCTGAAAGAACAAATAAATAGTATATAGTTTTAAAATAGCATATCTTAATATTGTTTGATTCCTTCCCACTTCTGGTTCCACTCTATCTCACAAGAGAAACTTTTCAATTCATTTCAATAGGAAGAATGTGGAGCTCCCTATGACTCCCATTAGATCATTATTTATTGAGAAGTGAAAATATATATTTATTTTTTTGGATTCCTCTGGATCCTCAGATAAAAATCTTAAAATTAGCAGACAGATTCATAATGGGTTGAGTGCTTATTTAAAAATATTTATAACATCTCATCTTAATTTCCTCCCTGTGGAGGAAACATGACATTTGTTTTTAATGATTAGTATGTAAGGCAGCTATGGGAAAACAGAAGGACAATAAAACCAAGCTGGAGACTACAAGAAATGTGGACAGGGGAAGGAAGGAGGGTGAGGAGGTAACAGAGGAAGTAAAGATGGTCAAAGAATGTGTATGTATGAAAATGGCAGAATGAAACCCCTTTGCACAGCAAAGGTCAACGAGTATTTTCAGTCTACGTTAAAAACCTCAGGTACATAACTACCACATTAATTTGTGGGTTCTCTTTCTCAGAAAGGTAAAAAAAAATATTCATTAACAAGGAAGTATTACTTTAATGAATTAGGTAGCAGCGGACAACAACAAACACTGATAGATCTGCTCACTTGACAGGACTTTAATTAAATCACTTTCTTCTTGTAAAACTATGTACTTAAAAACAAATACTTAGGAGAATTGTTATGACAATACAGCATATTCTATTTTTTAAATCATTTTTCTTGTTTAGAAAGCATTTTTAAATAGAAAAAAAATTAAATGCTAAAAACATGTTGAGAGTTTTCCAATAGAATTTAGAGTAGCAAATATAAAAGCACTTTCTTCAGAAGTTGCCTTGTGGTGCTGGGAGCAGGGAGCCTGAGCCGAACTAAACGGGCGTGGTACCGCCAGAAAAATAAAGGCCTGTTTGATTAAAGTACAAAGCAGCTTCCATTTCCAGTCTCAATCACTGCAAAACAATGAGTACCTTCATATATTTGCTTGAGTACTCCAAACAACTTTGAGTGAATGTTGATTGAGTGGCTGAATAAATGAACTGAATGAATGAACCTAGCTCTCATCGGTGACTCACAGAATCTACTAGAATGCTGGGCCATGTCAGTGAAAAACTGTTTCCATCCCATGGACAGGTGAAAAGGCTTTTCCAGGGCACTTCTGTCAAAGGCCTGCTTCTCTCTATTTCTGCCTCTCTGATATTACTCGTCAGGATATGGGGGGAACTGGCCTTGCTTTACTTTCTGGTTGAGGCTGTGCAGCAGTTATCAACAAAAGCAAAGAATAACACACTAGCTCTAGTTCGGAGGAAGTGGACATGAGTCAAATGGCCAGAACATATTGTAGATGATAATGAACAAAAAAATGCAAATAACTGAAAGCTTAGTGGACTAAGTTTCCTATGAAAATGCCGTAGTTCAGAAAGTTACTCTCCAGGCTACCAAAAGAGAAACATAAACACCAACATGGCCACAAACCTTTGATCTACAATCTGTCCTGACTGCAAAACATGCTAGACCAATGGTGGCACAAAACTTGGGGGAGTAACTGACCAATGTCTCATTGGATTTAAGGCCCACTCCACCAGATGGAACCCATATATAGCACTGCCTGGTGACCAAGAACCACAGACCATAGCCCAAAGACCTAGGGTAAAACCAAGTACTACTGGTTAAAAAAAAGTAACAATAAAATTAGTCTTAATGATATTCTGATCTCATAGATCATATAATAATATTCATAGATCAGTCCTTATTCAGTCATTATCAGAGAAGCTTCCTCCTGCAGTAGTTGGAAACAGAGACCCACCCCAGACATTACATGGAGTAAGAGACCTTGGAACACACAGCTCTAAGTGGGATGTCACTACCAAATCCTTTACCTACTGCAAGAAGAGGCAGAAAGAATATAAGAGTCAGAGGGTATGAAGGATACCAGGAGAACAGGCCATCTAAATCAACTGAGCAAAGCTCATGTGAACTCACAGATTTCAACAGCAAGCACAGGGCCGCCGTGGGTCTGTATCAGGTCCTCTGCACGGCTATTGTAACTTTAAGCTCAGTGTTTTTATGGGACTCCTGGGTGTGTGAATGAGTGGGTCTCTGATTCCTGTAACTGTTCCTTGGGTTCTTTTCCTTTTGTTTGTTTACCTTGTCCAATTTCTAGGTAATGGATTTTGATTTATCTTATTATATTTTATTTTGTTATGTTTTGCTCTTATCTCTCAGAAGTCTGTTCTTTTCTAATGAGAGGCAAAAAGGGAGTGGATTCAATGGGAGGGGAGGTAGGGAGGAACTTGGAAGAATAGAGGGAGGGGAAACTATAGTCAGGATATGAGGAAAGGATCTATTTTAATAAAACGGAGAAAAATAAAATAAAATTACACATTACAAAAAGAAAATGACGTACTGACTAAATACAAGGACACTTCATTATACATGTGGGGTTTTTTTGTTTGTTTGTTTGTTTTTCAGATACCTGCCTCTCACATTTCAACGCTGTGAGAGTAAAAAAACTGTTAAAACCAAATCTATCTGTAAAACTCCTATCAATGATTACTAGCCATTTGCTACTTCATGAGTACTTGCACACAGGAAAATGTTAAATGTATTTCACCTCAGCAACTTTTGAATCCCATTTGTGATTAAAAAATTAAAGTCATCAATTAGTACATTCAATTAGTAAATCTGCGATGACTTTCTTAATCTATGATATTTTTAAATTTTAATTATTCCAGACGCAACTTTATTAACTAAGCTATACATAATACATTTTTATGTTCCTAATAAATTAAACATTGTAAAGGCCTTAAAATAAGCATTGCATATAATTTTCTGTTTTTCCAAGAAACTGCAAGTAAATGCTATTCAAATATTCTCCTTGTGATTTCAAAACTTTCCAAAATTCAAATAGTCCAAATTTTCTTAGCTTTTGCAGAAACAGTACTATAGGCTAGCCTATAGATATATGGGAAAAAATTACAGGATGGGCTTGAAGTTTTTTGTAAATTTTATATAACACTGAGCACATTATTAATGGTTCAGAAAGAGAAGATCCTCCCAGATCTGAGCCTTAACCCTTACTGACCAATTTGGTTTTTGTTTGTTTGGGGCTTTTTTTTTTTGGTTTTTGAGACAGGGTTTCTCTGTGTAGCTCTGGCTGTACTAGAACTCGCTCTGTAGACCAGGCTGGCCTCGAACTCATTTTAATCCCAAGAGGTTGGATTAAAGGTGTGCACTACCACAAGGCCAAATCTTTATCTTTTAAGTGTTACCGATATGTCTTAAGAATTTGTGAAGATGAAAATATAACAGTATTTTGTAAGGAAAAGTTGTCACTTGCAAGAATTAGCTATATAGTTATGTGTTCTGAAAGTGTAAAAGGATAAGATTTCTGACAGTACCTGTGAGGAGCCACACAAGAGCACTGTCCTCACGCCTTTGGTCCTCCTGCTGGAAGTCTCTGCAGGCATCTCCAGGCACTATTTCCAACTCCCATCGTCTTCACTGACTTCCAGTGTGAAGGCTGAGGATTTTCTCATGCTTCATTCCAGCTTAATTTTACCCACATCAACTCAACACCATTTCACTCAGTTCTCTTGGTCTCTCCTCATTGGTTCAGTTGGCTTCCCAAACCCTACACACTCATGGTTTTCCTGCTACCTCAGCTTCATCATTTCTGGTGTCTTCCATACCACCTAACTTTGGAAAAGGATGTGGCCATCTTCAGCACTGGTATTCCTATAGTCTCTTCATACTCCACCCCTTGGAGACCTTCTCGTTCTCAAGACTAAGCACCATATGTTTGCTTAGATCTCTTTCAGAACTCTAGACAAATGCACCAAACTATCTACTCAATATTATTTGGATGAATAAACTTTTTAAACCCAACCTGCTCCAAAGTTCATTCCTTATATTCATTCTACTTTTCAAACCTTTTTCAGTTGATGTCCATGTTATCCTTATTTCAGAATCAACAGTACCATCCTTATTTTCTTTCTGTCTCCATAAATGTAATTCATCAGCAAATACAATTGTCTCCAAGGTCATAATAGCTCCAGCATTCAACTCCTTCAGAACAATTCTTCTACTGTGACCTTCTTCTGAGCCAAATGTCCTCATGCCCCGATTATACTGATACTTGGCATTCTTGTCATCCCCCCTTTGCTAAATCTTTATCCCATATGAACTCTGTTCACTGTGCTGCACCCCATTGCCCCTCTCGTCAAGCTCACAATGCCTAGCACACACAGACAAGCATAACGTCAATTAGTGGTTACCAGAGGCTGTTAGAAGGAATGGGGAGTAGTCAGTTGTTTAATGATTATGGATCTCCGTGTTGGGTGAGGGGCATTAAATATTGTGAAACCAGAAATAATGATGATTAGAAAACATTGAGTGTACTAAATGTCGACCAACCAATACTTGGGTAAATGGTGAATTTTATGTTGTGACCATTTTACACATTAAAAACTGCCATGCATATTCCAATCATGATTGGTTGCCTGTTCTTCCCAGAGATATTGTCCCCATAATATCCATCTGACTACTTCCTTCCCCCATGACTTTGTTCAAGAAATTCAATATAAACAAATGAACACTTTTAATGATATACCTGTATAATTAAATTATTCTTATCTTACTTTGTACCTCTCTTACCCTACTCAATTCTTTTATTTTTTCTAAAATATGTATTTTCTAATATACTGGTTAACCTAATTATTCAATATAGTCATTGTTAATTGTCTCCTTTGCTAAGTTGAAAGAAATCTTCATGAGATGAAGGACTTTTGTCACTGTGTTCAGTATTCCAAATGTTTAGGGGAGAGTGTCTACGGCTATGGAGCATACTGTACATCAGCAGTTCTCAACCTGTGGGTTGAAACCCCTTTTGAGGGGTTCACATATCAGATATCCTGCATATCAGATATTTACATTACAATTCATAATAGCAAAATTGTAGTTACAAAGTAGCAATGAAATAATTTTATGATTGGGGGTCAGCACAACATGAGGAACTGTGTTAAAGGATCGCAGCATTGGGAAGGCTGAGAACCACTGCTGTATATCATGCTCAGAGAATGAATTTCCTTCAGTGTTCCCAGCTGGACAACAATGACTAATCTAGACATTATTGTATCTACTTTCTGGAAACTACTTACTAGCTTCATTCAGCTACCATTTATACATCACACTGATGTATATGTTGTATTCTATAATAATTAATATATTAATATATGTAGTATATTTAAGTCTACTATGAGCCAAGCAATTTGCTACTTGTTAGGTGCTGAAAAAGCAAAATAATATTCCATAATATCCCTTCTTCTTTTCAAGTATATAGCAAGAAGTTCATGAAGAATTCAGGGTAGCCATATAAGTCACTGAGAATGGAAGTTTTCTCAAAATCATCATGACTGAAGAGTGAAACCTACATTTTTCATTCTCACAATTCCCCAAAAGCTAATACTGAGGGTAACCTCAGTGTACTTACATGTGCTTTTGAGTGAAAGAAAGCCCTTGCCATGTGGATTCCCTCCCAGACAGACCTTAAACAAAACTTTGCTTTGGAAAGTCAATACCTATAACGTGCTGGGCTTGGGCCTGGGCTTGAGAATGGAGGAGCAAAGGTTTCCACTGGAAATAGCCCCATCTCTTGGGACCGAGGGTATTCTAATGGTTTCTGGATACATAGAAAAGACAGAGCTTGCAACAACAGTGTGTCAGAAGCAAGAAGCCATTGGCTAATGCACACTTTTAAGCGACAATACCACAAGGGGATGCCTGTTGGCAGCCTGGGAGGAAGGAAGAATTAGTGCTAAGCATTAAAGCTTTGAGAGATGAAGCAAAATGTTCCCAGCTGTCCCAAGGAAGGACCCGCTGCCAGCAAGCACAGCTATCCCAATCAAATTGGCCCCACATGCCTGAAAGGTTTAGTATGAGTTGGAAACACCCTCCATTATCTAGAGCTGAGTGTGTGTGTGTGTGTGTGTGTGTGTGTGTGTGTGTGCTGTGTGTGTACATATATATATTCAATATACACATATTGTGTGCATATGTGTTCATTTATATGTATATAATCAGTGCGTGGTGGTGAGTGTGCTGTGTATGCACACATATACATTCAATACACACATGTTGCGTATATGTCTTCATATATATGCATATATTCACTGATTCTGTGTGTGTGTGTGTGTGTGTGTGTGTGTGTGTGTGTGTGTGTGTGTAGGAAGGAGGGATTCCCCCAAGACTAAGTTACTTTCAAGTCAATCCAGCACACAGAAGATATTTTAGCCCTTTTAACACTTTATTAAGCAATTCTGATCTGTCAGCTCAGAGAAATAGGAAACAGTATGTCGTATGTCAGCTGTCTGTAACTGCTGTTACAACTGATGTCGTCTCTTCCACCTAGTAAGAAGTGGAGTGATTTAAAAGGAGATGAATGGAAATCTGTTTGCATTTTGCAGTAGTTTAATCGTTTTCTAGAAAAATACCATACATCATTTCAGCTGCCAACTTTCCTAGGAATGGGATTTTTGTTTGTGTTTTGGGTCTTCAAAATTTTTGCCCCTACTACAAGAATTCCAATTTCTGCAGCATACAAAGAACACCAGCAGCCCCCAGGTACCAGCCCCCGGGCACCAGCCCCCGGCACCAGCCCCTCATCCTTCTGCACAGTTTGATTTTCTTTTACCCTTGCTCAGCTGTTTGCTAGTTCATATTCAGGAAGTTACTCATTTATTTTAAAAACTTACTTTTAATCCCTTGCCTCAAAAAGGAAAATGTCTTACTGTCATGCTGGGCTATTCAGCAACAATCTATTTCCCTCCACTGGATAAACTCAGCCTTCCCCCATAGTTTATCTGCTCTGGAAGCTGGATTCCTGCCTCATAAAATAGTACAACAGTACTATTACCACATAATCATTATCATTACCTCACCCTCTGCCACAGAGCCTTCGAATCCTGAACATCTCGCCTCCCTAATCTTGCTGCATCTATCCTCTCCTGCTGTGAAGCTGGTATCTACCATTTTCACAGAAGCTTAATGTAATCACAAATAGAAAACATAAAAAATATGTTTTAACTAAGTTGTATCTTATTGATACCATTGTAATACATGGGGATTTTAAATAGTTCCATGTTCCATATCCCATTCCAAAAACCAAACGAACACATAGGTGACAATGGGACAGAGAGATCTCAGCCTAGATCCACTTTCCTTCTTCAGCCTTACCTTTCTGCTATTTGCCATATCACCTAAGTGAGATTCAGTTTTACATTCTCGAACTGGGATTGCTCCGTTAGGCACAGAAGTGTCCCAGCCTCAGTGGATTTTAGGAACATCATAGCCACACTACTAAGACCTTCCATGATATCAAAATCATTGTTGTGTTATTAGACTTTCTCCACAGCCACAACAGTAGCAGATGGGGTGATAAGCAAGGAAAGGACCTTTTTGACCACTTTGCAAAGAATCCACCACCACTGGGAATATACAACCCATTTTTCCAAAGCTGAAAAAGGAAGGCATTAGACTGTGTCCTTACAACCAGAGAAGAATTACAGAAAGCGTCACAGCATCATCAGTGAACTCGAACCACACAACAGCTCACCACTTTTTCTTTATAGCCTGAGGATGTAGGTGACCATGTAGGCAGGTAGTCCTGTGTCACTGTGCCCAGATTTATGTGTTGATGGGATCAAACCCAGGACTTCCTCTATGCTAGGCAAGCACTTTACAATGACCGAGTTCTATGCAGACTAGGTTCAAACTTTTCCTTGAATACTTTCCCACTTAGTGTTTCCTTTCAACACTAATAACACAGAAGATTACAAAATACACATAAAAGGGTAAATTAGCAAATAAAAGTGGGAGTAGAAAAAAAGAAGGAAAATTATAATCACCAACATCTTACGCACTCTCATAGTCAGCTAGTCTTTTGGTGATGAAGCCGCTACATCTTTTCATGTGCAAATGGCTAAAACAAAATATTTGTTTCTCAGGAAATTTAGTCATTTAGCATATATTGTCTTGTGCTACTTCACACGTTAAACAATACAGCAAGAAAGTCTGCCAATAAACATGATTCAAATCAAAGTATTTTTCAAATGAGCTTCTTCCATTCTAAGAGAATATAACAAACCAAAAGGCTCACAATAATAGAATTATAGTGACTGAGGAAACAACAGAAAAAATTAAGGTAAAGTCAGAGAGTGAGAATAATGAGAAGACACACAAGGATAGAGAGGAGTGTGCAGTGGTTAGTGCACAAGTCAAGTATACCTTTATTCTGGTATCAGTATAATTAGTACTGCCCTAATAGCCAAGAATAAAAGAATAAGGTAAATATATGCTAAAATTGACCCCACAGGAAATGAAAAATGTACTGAGGTAAATATTACAGATATACAAATAAACATTTTAGATTAGATCATCACAAGGGATGGGATTCAATTGTCTAGCTTTTAAATCCAGTCACTTTGTTTAGAACAAAACAATTGACCTCTTGCTTCATCCAGTAACTGGGCTTGGAGTATCCTATCAAGTTCTGCAAAATAGAATAAGGGTTAGTGATAGAAATATGTTGCCTTTAAGTCACACAACTTCAACTCCTCATCCAGTGGCTCTATCAGAAGCAGCACTGTGTGCTCAGCACCTCCTCAGATAACTACAGCTAATGGAGAGAAACAGTGACAAGAAAATTCCAAGCCAGAGAACTGGCAGATCCCGTGATTTGAGGAACAGCCAGTCGTTACCCCTGACTCACTATTAACTACAGAAATAAAATAAGGTCCCAGAGGACTTGATGCCCATGGTTCATCCTAGACATTGGCAGCAAGATGTTCAAATCCCATAATCAATTTCCTGGCATTCCTCAAGATCCCAGGAGGTTACAGAAATTCAACAACGGAAGTAGTCAAATTCCAGTTAAGCCCGTGCTCTTCCTTGAGCCCTTCCCATGACTGGACAGCCCAGGACAGCCATTTAGAAGGAAGTCTCACGGGTCTTTAGCCGCAGCATATTGACGTGTTCAATGTTGCTGGCACTGTCAGCCATGACAGGGATTCAGGAGGTGATTCAGCATAAAGAAATGCCAAAGTTTGGCATGCAGTGATGGTTTAGACAGATATCCAGAAAGCTTGTAGATGAAGTATACTCCATTATTATTAACACAAGCTTTGAAGGGATGGTGACATTAGTGTCTTAAGTCACTGATAAGATAGAAAACCGCTGTTTCTCTAGTTTCTGGTCTAACTGTGACACCACCATGCTCTTCTACATCCAGTGAAAATAAGCAGACAAAAACTAGAGCAAAGTGCAAAAAAGCAGAAGGGGAGGCTCTAGCTCACCTCACAGACCCAGCTGGAAACATATCTGAAAAACAGAAGATCAGGAAGATTAGAAACAACACAGAAAGGGGACTTAACAGGGAAGGAGAGACACCATCTGTGTGTTTAACCATGGGAAGGCTAGAAAACCAAGCCATGGCAATAATGGGGCATTTACCAGGAGTATATGACCTTAGCAGGTCACATTTTCTCATCTGAGAAGAGAAATGTGCTCTGAATTTTCAGTATAAATATGTACAGTGGTAATTAATGAGCTAGAACTAAAGGAACATACATGAAAAACAAAATGGTTTGAGGCAAAATATTCATTCTTTGAAGTTGCCATGTTCTAGATATGGTCTCATACCCTCTAAGCCCAAATCACCATGAGACACATAGTATTTTTAATTGAACATTATTTGCAGTTACAAATGCAGGAAATAGCCAGGCATTTTTAAAATAACTATTCCTAAAACACTTGTTTTAGATACTTCACAGGTTTTATTGCCTTCATCAAGTGTCAACCTTAAAGGTCTCCTCTGACATTCAAGGAGATCAGGCTAACTACATACACAAATTTTTAGAAACGCTGAGATCTGCTAGCTTGGATAAGGTCCAAACAATCCAGAAAACCATGCACCATACCACATAGGAAAGGCAGGTTGTACAAAGATTGTCACTCTGTACAATGCTCCTTTCAATGTGATTTGTCTTTATTTACCTTGGAACTCGTACCCAGTGTTATGATAACAGGGTGCTGACAGTCCAGGAATGATTCACAATTCTCCAAAGGCATTCCCACTCTCCAGTGGCAGCTTAATATATTTGAAGCTAAGTTCATTTTTGTTCAACTATAGAAAGAGTCTTCCAGGTCTTTGCTAAAATGTATTCTTATATTTCTTCCCTATCATCTGAAATGTTTTTGAAGAAAATCAAAGGTACCTCTAAAATAGAAGTCTATTTTTAACTTCCTTTTTACCACTTGAAAAGAACAGGCTTGTCGATGATCTATGGGTGAAGGGAAGAAACGAAGGTGGTCAGGAAGGCAGCCCAATGTTTTCACCAAATCCTTGGCCAGCTTTTAGGTACACCACAAGGAAACCCAAGGCCCCTGCAGACTAGGCCTCCCCTGCTCTAGCCTCTGTGGAAGCTCTCCTGGGAGCTGCATGATTACTTGGAGTTTCCCTTTCAAGTGGGGATGTCAGACAAGAAGGGGCTGAGTGTTCCGATTCTCCCTTTGTGAGAGTCAGGGATGTTCAACAAGAACCAGATCAAACGGGTGTCCTCTTATTTTTAATGGCAGCTTACTCAATCCGATATCAGAAAGATGTGCCCCTCTGTTTGCACACTCCCTCTGTTCTTCCCTAGCATATCACAGATATCCTGCTGCCTTTGTATTTTCAGCAGTATCTTTCGGAGAAAACCAAATTGTCACATTTGACACTTGGACATTTTGTGATCTTCTAGACAATTTCCAACTGTAAGTGGAAAGCCAGTAAAAAAATCTTTAAAATACACTTAAAATGCCCATTAGTGGAAGAAAGATTGCACTTGGGGTTCCAAATTGACAGGAAAAACAACTTCTAAGTATTATCAATTTGGGCTGAGTACCTAAGGCAATGTTCCACAGAAGCCAGTGACTTGCCTCTGGAGTCTGTTCCCCACCTCCCTAATAGGCCTGGAAGCTACAGACAATTAATTATTAGATTATGTAACTCCCACTGTTAAAAGTTAGCAGAACATTCTACAGTTTTACTTCAAGTGTGATGCTTTTCAGCTAGGGGTGCAATTTCATCAGCTCACTCATCTACATCTTTGTGCTACTTAAGCCTGGCTTCCCAGGGTTTTTCTTTAATTGGCTCAGCCTTCTTCTGCCCTCAATCAGCCTGGCTTTATTCCTGGTTCTCAGTTAAGATGACTCTGAAAACTGCAGTACCAAACTTTCACAGGAGTGCCAGGGATCTTCACTCATCCAAACTCTCCATACAGAAAGGTCTGTTCTGACTAATGAAGACAGGTTATATGCTTCTGAAGTCATCACTACTAGAATACCAAAGCACCACATCCTATAGTCCAATCATTGCAAACATGTAGCCACTCCTTTTACTTATTGATAACAGCAACTAAGCCATCTACCCCCAAAGGATTTTGATAAGAAATAAATGAAATAGTAGGTGATACAGTGCTCTGGAAACAAATTTTATAGGAACTCTAAACTATTATTGGTAGCTTCAAGCCCTACTCCTTACCATTGATTTATGGTTTCCATAGGGTTTATCCTCACTGCTTCATGTGTGGTCCCTAGAATGGTGGTGTGCCGGTGGTACAAACCTGAAGCATTCGGGCCTACAGCAAGGTAAATAGTTCATCAAGGTATTGCCTTAGAAGATGTAAATGCTGGTTTCTTAGGGTGAGTTAGGTCTTGTCAGGGCAGTTACTAGGAAAAGCAGATAAGCCATATAATTAGCCCCTTCTGCATGTGGCCAATCATGTTCTGCTTCTCCATCTTGCTGTGACCAGCCTAGGGACCCATCTTAATTTTCTTTCTGTGGCTCTGATAAAATACTCTGAAAAAAGTAACTTAAGGGAGAAAGGGTTTATTTTAGTTCAAAGCTCAAGATACAGTCCCTAATGGCAGAGAAGTCAAGGCAGCTGGAACTTGAAGCAGATGGCCACAGCAAGTCCACATTCAAGAGAAGACATGGATGAACGTATGTATACCAGTCGGGTCCCCGCCTCTGTTTATACAGCCTAGGATCCCAGTCAGGGAATGTTTTGGGTCTTCAGACCTCAATTAATATAATCAAGTCCTCCATGTACACATAGTCATGCCCAGAGGCTAAGCTTTCAGATGATTCTAGGTTTTGTTAATATACAGGACCCTTCACCAGAGATGGATTATGAAGCCACTCAAACCTAACTTCATCCTCAAAAAGTGAGTTAAACCATTGCTTTTAGAAAGAATCCAACCTCAGAAGTCTTGTTACATAAACTTAAAATGGAATAATACAATTGTAGAAGTAAAACACCCCTGGGACTTGGTGTTTTAGTATTAAAAACCTGATTAAAACATGAGCATATATGACCAAGTTCATTGTTCTTAGTTTTCTGAAATGTCTCTGTTAAAACAGTATGAAGGAATCACTGAAAGTCCAGAGGACATGCTGATTCAAGGGCTGGAGAGTTGGCTCAGAAGTTAAAAGCACTGATCTCTCTTCCAGACAACCTCGTTTCAATTCCCAGCATCCCCGTGTTAGCTCACAATTGCCTCAACAGCCTATAACTCCAGTTCCAAGGGATCCAATGCCCTCCTCTGGCCTCTAAAAGTACTAAGAATGCATGGGGTACAGACATACAGGCAAGTAAAACATCCATACAAATAAATCTCAATATTTAAAAAATAAAAATAAATGTCAATTGAATAGCCTATAAGGTTTTGAGAAAGAATCAAAGGCTGTCCGTCTAATGACGTCACTCAACTTAGCCATCTGCTATTAACAATGATTTGCCATATTGACAGAGGACAGTCTGCCACCCCAAGGTTTCAACTGCCGCCTTTGGGGAAAGAACACGAACAGGCATTTTTACATAGCCCACAAGTTACTCTTGGACGTTTGCCCTGTTATCAAATGCTTGACACACCTGAGCTCCTCTGACCAGTTCTAAAGCCTGGCTCATTTCAATCGCCAAAATTTACACTTGTCTAGTCCTCATCAGTGATGTCAGCAGAGTCTTAATTGCCCCCCTTGGCACTTTGTTTTCTCTTCTTTCTTTTTATTCTAATCAATCATATGTCTTTGTGTCCCTTTATCATCTCAAGACGAGCTTAGGCAGTGTTTCTGCAGGAACCACCTCACCTCACAAATTCTCTATTCCATTCCACATGTGGCAACATTAATTTTCCTACGGTATCACTCAATTACTCCAAATAATCAATACCTGGGGCCAGGCCAAGCTTTTAAATTCTATACTAAGTGGTGTTTTTTGTTTTTTTTTTAATTTAAGTCAGTCCCTAGCAAGATGTTTCCAAGCACTAATAAACTGCAGCCAGTAATCTGGCAGTGTCAGTAATATGTAACTGATATTTTTAAATTAGCAAGAAATCCTTAAAACACCCTTAAAATAGTTTTTAATCATGCTCTCTATAAATGTCATGTACATGGGGTAAAAGAAACTAATTCCTATCAACTCTGTACCTTCCTTAGATGTCCCAGCGCAGGGGATCTGGGACCAACTGCACTGGCCCCAGAAGCATAGATGACACCAATGGGTGTCATTGGTTAAGTGAATTAGTAGAGTGGCTAAGTTTGTGGAACATGAGCTTTCAATCTAAATGATGGAAAAGTCAAATGCAACCTAGAATGAACTGATCATCCTAGCTAAATACCATGATATGCTATAACAAGGTGAGTAAGTACAATCAAGGCAAGGAAGTAACAACCATGGGGCAGGGAATCACTGTTCCAAAACCAAGGGGAATCTGCATGGGCTGCCATGTCCCAGCCTGCTATTCCAATGGCTTTGCCTTCCCATCTTGAAAGCTGCACATAGGAAGTCTTAAATCAGTCAGGGCTTCCAACTGTCACCATGGTACATGAGATGCTAAGGTCTTTTTATTAATCTATTTGGTACATCCCAGAACAAAATTCCAAGAGCATTCAGTGTGTACACAGAACATTCTATTTTAGAGACAGAGATGTCACTCAGTTGGGAGAGTGTTATCCTGGCAGGCCCAGAGACCTGGGATGTATCCTCAGCCCATCACAAACTGGGCATCGCAATGTGATACATATAATCCCAACACACACTTGGGAGACAAGACAAGAGAATCAGGAGTTCAAAGTCAGCTTCAGCTATGTAATGAGGTTAGGGATAGAATGGGTTTTGTGAGACTCTGTCAAAGAAAGAAAAGAGGAAAAAGGGAGAAGAGAAAGGAGGGAATACGAGGAGGAAGGGAGGGTGGGAGGGAAGGGGAAAATTCTTCATGAATTCTGTTTTAGAAGTCACAAAGCCAGGTGTGTATGTAGTGTAACTGCCTTAATTTCCTTTTACTGAGCTTAATTTCTACCATAAACCCCCAATTAATAGCAGACAACTTAATTGAGTCTCTTCAAATAAGTGCAATCAAATTAGTGATTACTCAGTTATTTCTGATTTGCAATCTATCAACTTGGAATGAGACAAGCAAGTCTTCCTTAGATCCCAGTCTTCTTAGGTTCTGGAGGTGAGGGAAACATTTAGGGCATCAGATTGACAGGGAGTGTTTGTTGGTTAAAGCACATCCCACATGTTCTGCTGTGTCAAGTGTGCGAGAGCCTACAAATTTGCATGTCTAACATTTTCTCAGGATATGACGACCATTTGAAGCCTCTGAGGTACACTGGTCCAAATTCAGAACTTGTCTAGGTGATTTCACATCTTCGTTAGTTTTCTTCTCGTCTCTGAATTATCTCCCTTCAGCTGAAATTTCTCCATCTGGCAATGAAATGGCTCCTAACGAAAGTGTAACGAAGGCCTACCCTGTTTCAACTCAGGGTCACACAGTACGTAGCACAAGTGTATGGGAGGCTGTCGAAGTGTCTCAACTCGTGTGTCAGACTCATCACCCACACCACGCTAGCACTACGCACAGAACTCTTGCTGGTTGCAAGTCGTAGCTGGTTAAACAGCAATGTCCAGTGTAGATATTAAAAAAGATAAAAGACTTGAACAAGCATTGAAAAGTCAGGAATGGTTTTTTGGTTTTCTTGTCGGGGGGTTGGTTTGTTTGGTCTCTTAAAAACCATATAACCTCAGCGAATGCCTTTGAATGTACCAGATCTAGACTTTCTCACCTACAGTATGAGACTGGTATTATCTTTTCTGGTCTGGGATTGCACAGAATATTCAAAGGACTCAAATATATATAATATATTTTGCTTTAAGCAAAAGACCTGATATGACATGCACATCTCCCATCTGCCTGAGAAGCTAGACATTCACAGATTCTGGATCTGTGAGGTTTTCTGGAATGAGCACTGACAGGGTCGATGCTTGCAGCCACTGGCTGCACAGACTCATAGGTCACAAAGGCTAACCGGAACAACTGAGTCCATCCCTTCCAAACCTCATGTCCAGGGACCGTAGGTTGGTTTGAAGTGAACAAGGGAAGGATACCCAAGCTTGTGTGCGGTCTGTTTGTTTTCAGAGAGCTGGTTGTTCAAACAGGAACCATCAGACCACTGCTGACAGCACAAACTCAGTCTAATGTCAGCATCTGATAGCATGAGAAAACACAGTTCCTTTCTCCCATTTACGCTTCACAAAACCCTGACTACTTAAACAAAATACACCAAATACATTTTAATGCTGCTTTACCACGTGCACTCCTTTTCCTGTGGGAGTGCTTTTCCATCTAAAATGGGGGCTGGGGTTTTTGAGTGCATTCTTTTTTCCTCAGTGCACTCTCTCACTCTCATTCTTAATAAAGTATCAGATGCTCTACCTCCCATCCCCTCAAAACAAAAAAGAATCAATATATCTGTTGAAAATGTAAATTTCAGGACTCTGCTCCTACGATGCTGAACAAATGTTCTCGGTAAAATATGAAGAGGGACAATTTTTTTTCCAATCCCTAGAGGGAACACAAACAGATAATGCCAAGATCACATGTGTATCTAAAGATTATAAATATAAACTCCATGTCATACATTTCACAAGGCAAAGTCTTGGTGTCACCACCCCTAAGTCCTGACCCTCTATCAGAACCTATCATTTGATAAGCAGTCGACTATTAATCCACAAAAAGTAGAACCAGCTGGTTTAGAACAGCACTTTGGAGTTTTCTCACAGTTTTCTATGTTGGTCTTAGAAAAATTAGTCAAACTCTATGACTCAGTTTTCTAATATGCAAAATAATGACATTTTTAAAAAGAAAATGCTAGGTGTAAGGAGCTAGGGAGATGGCCTGGTGGTTAGGTCACACACTGCTCTTGCAGAGGGTCAGAGCTGGTTTCCAGCACCCATGTCAGTGGCTCACAAACGCCTGCCATTTCAGCTCCACAGGATCTGATTCCCTCTCCTGGTTCCATGGATACTTGTGCTCATATGCATACACCCACCCACATATGAACACATAATTAAAATTAAAATAAGAAGCAATGGATATAATGCTAAGTTCACAAGCAGTCACGTGTTGACTGATTTTTATTAATGACATTACTTAAGTCATGAATAGATAAAGTAATGAATGAAGAAAACTTTCAGGTATCTGTGGTGGTTTAAACGAAAAATGTCTCCCATGGGCTCCAGGATTTAAATATGTGATCCCAGTTGGCACTGCTGTTTGAGGAAATTTGGGGATTTGGGCTTGCTGAAGGAGTATGTCACTGAAGGCAGACTTTGAGAGATTAAACCCTCCCCCTACTTTTTGCTCTCTCTGCTTTATATTTGAGTTTGAAGATGCAAGCGTGTAGCCACGATTACTCTCCATGATGAGCTCATCCCTCTGGAACTGTAAGTTGCCTTGTGTCTCAGTTAGAGTTTCTATTGCTGCAACAAAACACCATGACCAAAAGGCAAGTTGGAAAAGAAGGGGTCTGTATAGTGGTACTTTATTTGTACTGAAATGTGATTTTATTTGTATGTTAATAAATAAAGTTACCTAGGGGTCAGAGCTATTAGCAAGCCATAGCGAAAACCAGGGCGGTGGTGGTGCACGCCTTTAATCCCAGCACTTGGTAAGCAGAACTAGGTAGATCTCTGTGTGTTCAAGGATACAGCCAGCATTGGAGACACACGCCCTTAATCTCAATACCAACCATAGAAGACCTGGAGTGACCACAGACAGGCAGTGACGAGACGGTCATGTGGTTGGGTTTACAACCAATGAGAAGGCAGAACAGGAAGTCTTTATAAGACAAACGCACAGGAAGTAGCTCCCCTTTTTCGGAGAGGTCTCCTGGCTGAAGAGGCTAGCTGAAGCAGGCGGGTAAGGCTCTTAGCTCTGACCTCTTGGGCTTTTATCTTTACATTGGCTCTGTGTTTCTTATTTAATAAGACGGTTGGTTACATCTACAGGTCTGTCTTACACTTCAGCATTGCTGTTCCTCACTGCAGGAAGTCAGGACAGGAACTCAAACAGGGCAGGATCCCAGAGACTGGAACTGATGCAGAGACCATGGAGGGGTGTTGCTTACTGACTTGCTTCCCATGGCCTTCAGCCCACCTTCTTCTATAACCCAGGACCAGCAGCCCAGGTATGGCACCACCCACCAGGAAGTGGGGCCTGACCCATTGATCACTAATTGAGAAAATGCCTTACAGCTGGATCTCATGGAGGCATTTCCTCAGCTGAGTTTCCTTCCTCTCTGATGACTCTATCTTGTACCAAGGTGACACACAAAACCACCCAGTACACCTTGGCTATGGTGTTTTCTTCACAGCAACAGAAAAATAATCAATAATGCAGCATTCAAGCTGTATTCTTAGAGTGGGCCCACTGTCCCCAGCACAGGCTTAACTAGTGTCATGCTGCAGAGCCTGCACATTGCCTCATTGACATAAGAACTGTCTGAAAGGGACAAAACTCTTGCTTTTTATTTTCTTACAACAGTAAAATTCTGACACAGATCACCCAGCTATAAAGAATGGAGAGACAGCAAAGATAAGTGCTTATAAATTATAAAAGAAATCTGTAGATATTAATGTCAATGTTTGGGGTATATATCTGTGAATGAAATTGATGCCAATCATTATATAAGATGAAAATCTTTGCCTTCTTTTAAGGCTTTTGGGTCTCTTTTTGGCCATACAACCTGAGAGCTTTCCAATATGATCCCTGAGTAGAGGATATACAATAGATTCCATAGCCTTTTACATGAGCAAACTTAGCAATTATTTGAAGGGCACATTCTTACAGTAACTCAGGACAAGTATTCAGTGAAATCTTGCAAAAAGTGGCAAGGAAGGGGGCTCTAGAGAGAAAGACAGGTCTGTGTCACCTCATTCTCCCACAGGCTATGGGCTGATGCTAAGCATTTTGGCTAAAGCCATTTTACTGTAGTCAGAAAAGTCCTTCTGCACAAAAATAACTTGTTTTATAAATTAGCTGTCAGGTCCTTGGAGAAGCCAACCATGAACAATTTGTTGTTGGTTATATTTCCATTATTGTCACTATTTTAATCCATAGTTTCATGATTAATGGTTTTCTAAGAAAATTTGTTTGAAGGATAAAGAATGAAATCCGTTAAATGAAGTTCGACCTGACAAGATTCATTTCTCTTGGGTTCTCATCAGTACAGAGATTGCCGTGGCATAATTAATGGTCCAAAAGATGAAACAGGACATCTATTCTGTCATGCCTCTCCTATTTAAGTCTTCAAAAATGAAAAATAATGAGAAAAGGTATAAAACAAATTGCTTGATATGCCAAGGAGCAGAATAATCCCATTAAAGTAATTAGAAGTTCATTTCAAATTATGAACTACTGCTGTCTCATTGGAAGGAAAGCTTAGTTTAGGTGACCCCTTGGTGTCTGTGGGCCACTTATGACATAATCATAGACATGTTTGAAAGCACGTACTCTCTGAACATTTTTAAGGAGCCTCTCGGCACACTGAGAGACATAATAAAAGGCTTTAGAGCATCAAGATTGCAAAATATATACCTCTAAGATAGCTTATTTCTCTATTTTACTTCATATGTATCTAAAAGAAGAGCTCAGAATACATAACTATTATGAGAATACACTTCTAGAAATCATGTTTGCAAGTACAGAGGACTGGAAAAATGATCTGTGAATTAAATGGCTTTGTGGCCAACTGAGTCAATGACGTACGTCTCTGAGCAAAAACAAAAATATTATTTCAATCCAGTGTGCTTTGATATAATCTACTTTTGAGTAATGCAAGAAATCACAAGAAAAGTATTTTGCTAATAACACAAGGGACAGAGATTCGAGGGTTAATTAGAATACATGACTCCAGGGACCTCAGAGTCTAGTGAAGAATAATGACATGGATAGAAGTAACTGAGATAGGGCAGAAATTTAAAGTATTCAAGTGAACCAAGGGAGGAAATCTTTAGACCCAACCAGGGTAACATACAGTTCTACTAGCAAGGTGGCAGTAAGAAGTCTGTGGTTTTGTAAGACATGGAAGTTTGGGGTAGTGGCTAAAATGTCTTTCTTAGGAAGAGTTAGAGATAAGAATAACAAGAGGAGAAAAAAAAA